>RJWM01010414.1:0-63704 GCA_004363535.1 Dasyprocta punctata | reverse complement strand
CCATTGGCTCAGGGAAAACATCTGGTTCTCGAACTCCTGGACGCTACTCTACAGGCTCCCAGGTACAACACAGTTGTTCATTGAATTAAGTATCTGTCACCCATAGTCTGTGATTCTTTGCTGTTCTTTCTGATCAGTGCTGTTTTTTATCCTAAATGTTTACCACATCCATAATGTGATAGTTGCTTCAGTGTGATTGATATGAGAATGATTCTGACAGAAACTGAAAGAACCCAAAGTGTAATAAAATTATGAAATTTAATGATTGTTTGCATAATAGTTAATGATCTCAGGTAGTTTCTAATTGAAGAACAGGTGAAGAAAGAAATTTGCTCCTTGATCCAAAATTCAAAGAAAGCAATATTCTATGTAGGTGATTCTTGAGTTTATCAGTTCTTTCACCAGTGAAATTATCTTACTGAAACTTTACATATAAAATAATATGTTCAGTAAGAAACAGTTACAATTCATACCATACTATGTTCTGACCAGTTGACAAACAACTCAGGATAGTGAGGAACGCGACAATACCATCACCTGTAGCCCAGGTGCCACCTTCCTCAGTTCCACGCTGGACATAGCTCCGTCCCTCCCCAAGGAAAGTTTAAACTTCAGGGTAAACTGCCAGCTATTTTTCCAGGACCACAGTGTTCTTACATTGACATTTCAGAAACTCTAGGATCTGAAGAAGCCAGTTAAATAAAAGACGTAAGATTATGAATAAACTCCTCGGTTTGGAGAGTTCAGATATGCAGTGTGATCTTTTTAAGATTACAAGTTTCAGTAGGAAAAAGTTATGTTTTCAGTGTTGTCAATTTAATTCTTCTAAGGAAGGTATAATGAAGTTAATAAGTTAGAAATGAAAACTCGTTGGCTTGTTTTAACTCAAATTATAAATGTATTTCTTTTATAAATTTGGTTGTTGGATATAAAACAAGAATAGTTTCCTCATTTGTTCTTTGATGTATGTTCAATTAGCTTCTAAGAGTAACAAGTTAAATTAAACAATTCTATTCATATGCTTAGGAAATAAATCCCCTTGTACCCCTTAAAAATAATTCACCAAATAAATGCACATACTTATCGCAGACTCATCTACTATGCAGCTGGACAGCTGGTTATGTGCACCTAACTAACACTGAAACAGCTCTTATAAATCAAAGATAACGAACACTTTCATAAACATTTTCTTCAAGCATAATGGAACTGTTTTATTTTACAAATAAAATCATATCTCTAATCTCAATCCATTTTCAACTAAAATCTTGACAACATATAACTGTTCATTGCCACAAAAGATATCAGACATTTTAAGTAACTTGGCAACCACAAATCATGAAATTATTCCTAAATATAATGTGCAATTTTTAACAATTTGAATTGGATTTTTTATAAAGTTTCATCATAAAGTAGGAATTTAGAGGGAGCAGATATGCCATTCAAATGAACAGAGATTTCTCAGTTCAGAACTACTAAAGTAGTTCTGAACTCAAAACTGCTAAATTTGGCAATCAAAATTTTAAATTTGCACACAAAAATGGGAGCATATCAGACTGAGTCTTCTAGAAAAAAGTCCTTCTTATAACCAGTGCCTTTATTTTCAACCTGGCAATCCTTTGCATCCACTTGCCATCACTTGTGATAACCTTTTCAACAACTTGTAAATCAGAATTGCTGAGATTCTTTACATGATTCAGCCTGATTAGACCTTGCTTGCATTTAACATCGCTGAATTCATTAGCCACCATTCCTGTAGACATTTTATTGATAAATGTCATTAATGAGAAAATGATATTTGGGAGTTTCCATTATTAGATTACAACAGAGTTGTGCAATGTAGGAACACTTCTCAAAAATGAGAGAAAACAGTGAAGTTTAATAAAATAACAATAAACTTCATGGTGGATACACCTTGCCTTGAATCCTATCTTTAACATGTACCAAATGTGACACAGTATGTGTTTTTAATTTCATTGCCTCTTTTTTTGTTTCATTGGTAAAATATTAGTGAAACTACTAATTTCTTACATTGTTAGGATGATTGAGCTCACATAACACAAAACAGGTAAAACAAATTATCAGTACTCAATAAATCACAGTCACTACTATTTATTAGCGTCATTATAGAATATAATTTCATACAGTTTTCTTCAAGCTGTGCTATATTTTTTTCTTTACCTTTGTAGTTTGTAAAATCATAATTCCACTCTTGGGAAACAACATACAGTACTAAATAATGCAATACTAAAATAATATATTGTGGTACTAATTCTGATTAAATATGACAACATAGAAAGGATAGTTACTTAACTCTTACCAACTTAGATTAAACTAATAACTATATTTTATAATAATTGTGATCTTTCATAAACAATGCTAAAATACTTACTGTTATAAAAGCACAATTTGGGGAATATGGATGCATTCTTAACATCAGAAAACTTCTAAAAAAAAAGCAGTCTCTGTGTTTCTCACTGTTTTATTTAGATAGATTGACTGCTTCCTATATAATGCCAACAGTCTTGAAACTTCTGACGATAAAGTGGTCAAAGGAGATAACATGATTTGGAGCTTTCATTCTAGTACTAGAAAACAAAACATTAACAAATACCAAGAAAAAGCTAAGATTGTGACAACTGATGAAAAAGCTACATATAGTGATATAAAGTATGCAGGTGACTACTTGGATTTAGGGCTGGAGAAAGGCTGACTTTGCAGGTGATATTTATGCCAATGCCTGATTGACAATGGGCTAAATGAGAGAAGGGAAAAAGTTCAGGAGAAGACAGTTTCAGGTGAGAGAACAATGAGTGCAAAGCTCTTTGGGTAGGAGAGAACTAGCAAATTCAAGGATAAGAAGAATTTCATTAACCAAAGGAAAAATGAGATTAATGACATTCAGAGAAAGAATATAAAAGAAAGTGAAAGGAAAAGGCAGACATAGAGCTCTACCTGTTTTTAAGAGTATGTGAATTGAAGTTTGATTTTGATGACTTTGCGAAGTCAGTGGGATGGTTCAGGAGAGGAAGTGATGACCAGATATTGTCCACATGCAGAAAAGATTGTTTAGCAAATACGTAGCTTTTGGAGGGACACAATTGGCAAGATTAAAATGTGGAAATCATCTCCACCCAAACTTACTTCCTAGTGCTAATCATTTATATATTATTGACAGTGTACAAAATCACACAAACATAGATTGACAGAAATGTGTGTAGAGTTTTTTTTTTATATATGGACTGAGAGACTGTCCTTTGACCAAACTATGACTGACCTGTCATTTTAAAAAAATTTATTTTACTGGCTTTTGGCATTTATATTTATTATACAATGTTTGAAAAAATAAAAAAAGTATATAAGTAAATTAATTTGTTTAGTGTATTAGAATAATAAATATATGTGAAAGCAATATCCAATTTGGAAGATTTTGAATGTTTTTCTCCTCATTTTACCTTTCCCTAATCAACCTGTATATAATTCTGTCCAACAAAATCACTTAAATTTTATCATTTTCTTCATTTATTCACATGATCTCTCCCTTTTTAAAAATGTTGTTTTTAACCTATTCATAAAATAGTGTTGTTCCTTAGTCTTTTTTCATATGTGCATGTTATGTATGTGCAGACCTAGGAAAAATGTGTAACATAGCAATGTTTCTGAATAATTCTAAACTCTTTCCAAGGTTCACACAACCAACTACCTAATATTCTAAGATTGACTGTTCCTACTATTCAAGAAATTCAAATGTATTTGCAATATAACACATTTTGAGAGTTTTGTTTCACCGTTAGTATTAATAATGTTTCTTGTTAACTATTTCATACTGGACAATGATTCTGAAAATATTTTGTTTCCACCTAACAAGATTAATATTGTTGATCCCTAACTCAATAAAATGATGAAACAAAATAAAAACAAAAAAAAAATTCCCCAAATGAAAAAACAGTACAATGTGTTCATGAATTAACTGGTGTTTAGAATTTTGAATTGAAGAATATAATGATGGAAGGATTTTCAATCACTTCTAAACTTCTATTGCAAAGTAGTGAGTAGGGGTTAATGGACTACCTTTATCTTCTTCAAAAAAGCAAAATAGAACCATGTTTGGTGGTATCTGCTTATAATCCCAGCACTTGGGTGGCCAAGGCAGAAGGACCACAGAGAGTTCATGGCCAGGCTGGGCTATGAAGTGTGTTCAAGCTAGCCTGGACTACATAACAAAATCTCCTCTCTCTCAAAAAAAAAAAAAAAAAAAAGAAAAAAAAAAGAAATTAAGGCTGTATGTAATCTGTAAAATTATATTGGTCTCCTTATGAAAGGTATTGAAAATACAAGTTCAGTAGCATTTTACTAATATTCTCTGTTCTTTTGTACTAAACTCAAGATGTTCAAACTAAATATTTTGTTAGTAAAGTCCAAATTCAATGCATATTTAAACATTCCCATACCAGGAAAAGTTACAGTGAAAATAATTTGTTTCACCTTGGAAAATAAAATTGTTTAATGCCACATAATGCACACTTCTATGTACCTTTAACACATTTAAATTGGTATAGTACTTTGCATTTATTTCTTTTCCATAGTTGTAACTGTCTTTGTTGTAGACATGTAGCCTCCACCTAAGAGAACCAAGAATGGTCATTAATTTTATTTCTGATGTCCTTGTTCAACTATATTTCTAGCATGGTGCTAGAAATAAAGGTCTCATATAATGATGACAGAAAGTAAGAGAATGATTTTTGTGAGATTTCACTGCCTCCTGAGTTCTTGTTCTTTTCTCCTTGTCCCTTTCCCAGAGCCGAATTCGTAGAATGTGGAATGACACAGTAAGAAAACAGTCAGAGTCATCTTTTATTACTGGAGACATAAACAGTTCAGCGTCACTCAACAGAGGTAATTAGAAATGAGTTTTCCTGTTGATTATTTTTCTGATTATTGGTAGAAGTTCTTAAATGTCTCACTTTACATGCAAGTTCTAAACCTTGTTGTACATGATACGATTATTGCACGGGTATACAAGAGTTTAGTCAGTTGTGAGTTCCGTTATTTGTGTCTTTTTTTTTTTAATCTTGAATTTTCAGGAAATATTTTCTGAAAGGAAGTTAAAACATGAAAAACGTTTTCTAGTCATCTATCAGTGCTGTAAAGTGGTGAACTGTCAGAGCTCATTGGAAGCAGTGAAAATGGGAATTATATGGTTATATAGTCAGCTGAGATCATGAAGTCCCGCATTGTCCCGGGTAGAAAGCCATCTTGTAGTCTTTCTGGAAGTAAAGCTATACATGTTGACTAGTACATATGTAAGGCAACCAGTGCACTTGGGGACAAATCATTATCTAAAATATTTACCCAGATAATATTAGATATTTAAAGATCTAAAAAAAAAAAAACCACTCTTAAATGTAGTGTGTGTGTGTGTGTGTGTGTGTGTGTGCGTGCACGCGCGTGCACCTGTGCGCTTCTGGACATTATTTATTTGCAGTGCTTTCTGGACATTATTTAGATTTTTGAAATGAAATTCCCTTAATCTTCTGTTTTGTCTACTGTTTGTTTTATGGGAGACAGGGAGGGAAAGAGGAAGTAAGAAAGCGAGAGAAAGCGAGGGAAGGAGTGAGGAAGAGAGGGCGGGAGGGATCTTACATTAGTGAAAACGTAAACCTTATTCGATGCAGCATTTGGGGAGCCAGTGCTGGGAAATAAAGGTAAAGGTATTTAGAACACAGTTTTATCTTGGAAGTTGGCATCTGTTTGAACTTAGTTATTTTTAAGATCAACATTATTTTTTTCTTCATAACTATTAGTCTCTTTGTGAGCTTTTCCTGTCATCTTTTTATTACATTCAATGCTCTTTAGACACAAAAATGTAATAATTATGCCTGGTGATTAAGAAAGAGCCAGATGTTGGTGCTCTTAAGCATCTTTACTTGAGTTCACTGCATTTTATTTCTATGTAAGAAGTAAGGGTAAGTAGTGTTCAAACAGTTTCATACAGGGATCCACACTTCACTATAATCTGACAGAGTTTTATATGTCATTTAGTGCAATGGTGTTGTTACTATGATCTAGTGATGATTTTAAATTACCTACCTTTCTAGATGTGGTGGTGGAAGTATTTGTAGTCCTAGGTACTTGGGAGACTGAGGCAGGGGACTCACAGATTTGAGGTCAGTTTAAACAATTTAGCAATATCCTGTTTCACTGTAAAATGAGAAAGGGGCTGATATAGTTGAGGACTCCATGAGTTTGTTCCCCAGTAAAGCAAAAATAAATGTATGAATTCTTTACTTCACCTTAGATTTAAGAACAGTAACGAATGGGGATATTCCACCAAATATAAGGCAAAGGCATGAAAAAAAAATGTCATTATTAGTTTCTTTTTATTTTATAGATTGTTCCTAGTTCAGACAAACTACCTCAAGTATTCATTTTCAGTTTAGTTTTAATATTTAGTTTGTAAAAATTTTATAAATGTCAGAAATCTAACTTTTTGACTTTACTTCCTGAATACTAGACTGCTAATTGCTTACAAGTACCTCGATACCCTTTAAACTAATTTGCTTCCAGAGTAATTTTCTTTTTCCTTACTAGAAATATCTTGAATCTCATGATCAGAGCAGCCATTGACTAAGAGTTTAAATGAAGAAATATGAGAAAATATGATTTTAACAATGCACTGTTTATTTGCCTAATATCCTGGTGGATTCAATATGTAAAATTATTGTTTTGTCTAATATTGTTATTAACCTTTATAAAAGAGAGTAAGGTATATGGGTGATTGGGACAGTTTGACACAAATTTAAAGAAAATAGTAGTATTTCATATTGACCAATACTATGTTTAAATCTGTCTATTAAGATCTCTAGTTTTAAAAGATGTTTCTTAAATAAAGGGTGTGGTATTTCTGGTGACATTGAATAAGTGATTTTAATGACATTGAGAAGGCGTTAAATTGGATGTATAATTTAAAGTGAATCCAGGAGGAGATTTTTGTTATCAGTATAAGTCTGCTTCCTTTCACTTAGTGATTTTAGTGGTGTTAGAAATCACAGCGATCCTCTTCATTTCGTGTATGAATTTTCTAGCCCTGCCCAAGGTCAGAAACTCCTTGTTTTATTCTCATCTTATTATTTTTTATCTTAGATGATTGGAGTATATTAAATTTTTATTTCTTCATATTATATCTCTAAAGATAGTCTTTAACCTCCTTCTTTAATCTTGTCTTATTTCCCAGGGTCCTATCTTCCCTGCATTCAGGCGTGTGTATCATATTTAGGTAGGTGACATCCAAGATTATCTTTCCAGATAAACACTTCAGTCACTTCAGCAACATAATTAGTTCCACTCATTCAAAAGATTATATTCTCTGCTATTGAAATGGAAATCTTAGGCACTACATCTTTGCATCTTCATTTATCCTAACTTCCCATTCATTCTTACAGTTAGCATTTTTTAATTCAAATTCCATTTTCTTCCTAAGTTAGATATATTAAATCTCTTATTTTATCTTTAAAATAGTGTTGAGCCTTGAAAACTACATGTTATAGTAGTAAAAATTTGTTCTTTTTAATTTAGGTTTTCTTTCTTATTAATACCATCACCCAACATTTCAAGAGTATTATTTTATATTTTGTATGTCTTGTCATCTATTCTTCCAAATAAGAATCAATCATTTTTATCTTCAGGATGCATTTAGCATAAAGAATCTACCATACAATGCAGAAGTACTCCTCAATATTTTTTTAATCATCTCTGATGTTTTGTTCTTTAATTTGTTTGCATCATATATATATCAGATTATCTTTCTAGATTTTCCACTACAATAAACTTGATTGCTATTGGGATTTTATTTCTGAAATCATATGAAACATTGGAAGATTTGTTGATAATTTTTAATAAATGTACTAATTCTTATATTTCTCTTTGAGGGTTTGTTATTTGGTCACTTCATCTCTTAAAAACCTTGCATTAAATCTGTAGTTTGCATATCTGTACTTATGAAGATGTTTCCCAGAATGTTTCCTTAAACTTTACAAATATGTTTTCCTTGCCAACCTGTTTGGTGTAATGTAACACACTCGGGCCAATCCAGAATTTCTTGAAGCCAGTGCTATGTACTAATGATTCAACAACGTGATACTGCCAGTGTATCCAAAAGAAGAAGGGTCTTGAGAAGGGATGTAAGATGGTAGTTGAATACTGTGAGTTTAAACAAATGTTAATTCCAAGAAAATCCAAGTTTTTACAAGCTTGTAAGTCTGCAAGAGGATTTATTCATTAGTTGATTTAAATATTTGCTATATTGAACATGCTTTGAACATTCAGTTAGGTCAACCCCTACCTCTTTCCTATCCATGTCTACTACCCGTAATCTGTACTGGCTAAATATGACCTTGAAAAAGCTTTCCTCTGTAGTGAAGCATTTTTTGAGAAATTTCTGACAGTTCAGTTAATTGTTAAACATTTCCAATATTTTAAAAATCCGAATAGAAATTAGAATACTTTCTGAAATTAGATATTATTAGGCTTTATCTTATCACAAATATCATAGCTTCATATCTCAATTCCTTTTTGCTTGATTAGTTACATCAAGGTCAGAAGTTTTTGTTTACAATCAAGTTTTTCTAAGCAGCTCCTATCAACCTGGTATCCTTGTGTGAATTACAAAAAGGTGCCTAAACCCCACGCCAGGAAAAACATGCTCCCTCTGAGTGGTAGAATTAGTTTAAAAAAAAAAATTACTCTACAACAATGGCTTGGCTAGCATTGTGAGGTTTTATTTCCCACTGATCTCGCATCATCTATTTTGTCAACTTGCCACACGAGTTAATGTAATCTAAATTTTTATGTATGGAGATCTGACCAGGAGGGCTATATTTCTTTAAGCTTACTTAGACTTATATATGTCAGAAGACTGATGCATGGATGTCTAGGATTTAATTCTGCTGATGGAATCTCTTTTCAGGATTCAAATTTGTATCAATCTGCACATGCATTCACAATAAATTTTATGTAGTCAGGAAAATTATAAAGGATTATAATGATATATATCACGGTTTTTTAAGGGTAAATTTTGGCTGGCAGCTGGTGGCACAGCTACCTACTGAGAGGGACCTTACCTTTTAGGATCACTGTTGCTACAAAAGGGGTAATTTTATTATTCAATAGGCATTTTCAAATAGCCAACTTGTTCACTGTAGTTTTGCATAGTGGTTTTAAGAATGGGCCCTGAATTTTAATTTAGTGATTCCTGGCAAACTGGTGAGCTTCTCTGGGCCTGCGCAATAGGGGTAAAAATGGTACCCACTTTAGAAGGCCCTTGATAGAAATAAATGACATGTGAATTTCTTACAATAGTGCCAAGAAAATAGTAACAAGTATTATTATTTGATTCAGAGTTTCACTGACATTTTCTATGAAAACTACTCAGTGTCAGTGCTTTCAAATAGTACATTTAAAAAAATTAAACAATACTACCAAAGATTTCCCTTCCTTTTTGCTTTCCAGAAATAGGTCAGAGGAACGAGGTGGCTACCTGAATGCCTAGTAAAACCAATAATAAATTTCCTAATATGGTGATACCCTAGAGGAAAAAATAATAAACTAATAAAACTGAATTGTTTCTTCTGAATTAGAAAATAAATGTGAAGTACATCTGCTTATTTGTACTTTCTACTTTTGATTTGTAACTACATTTTAACATCAAAGATAAAAGCTCATACATTTCTTTTTCCCTTCCTTATATAACAATGTGAGCAAACACTGTCTTCTATTTTCTTCCAAACCCTATCTATCCTACCATTCAGAAACGTAGAGACCACTAGCTGAATTTGGGTAGCCTTTCTAAATAACCAGTTATGTACCAGAGCACAGATGTAAATAAGACTTGTTTTGAACTCCTGTCTTCTTAGAGTCTGTATAGTTCCTCCCAGGTCACTGAACCAGAAAAAACTTCATGATAAATCACCTGCTACTGTAATAATATTCATACTTCAAAACAAGTTATATTTTTAAAGAGAAATGCAAATAAAATAATGCAAGTGATGTTTGACTAAAATTGATGCTTTATATAAATTAAAGCTACTAGGTGAAAACTCACACTCCTTCACTGCACTTAATTACCAAAAAATGTAATTTGGCTTATATGCATAAAGTATGCCATAATGCCCTAAAACATTGTTGTTCTGTAGGATTATAAAATCATTGGTTGTGAATATTAACCATCTCCTACCATAATCAGACATCTCACTGTGAAATTTGCAAAAACTATTAATAATGTGTCCGTAGTACTTACATAACTTTACAAGTCACAACAACTTGTTCTTCAAAGCACATTTGAGTACAAGCAAACATGCCAATTTGAATGCAAATAATATGTATCCCATGGCATGAGTAAAACTGTTTTGAGATTCAACATTATATCTGTATCTCGTACTTCTTATCCTTTATATTCCTGATGTGTGAATTAGTGTTCTCTGTGTAACTTCTTTCCTTCGTACACATCATCAATAAGGACATGCTTAGAAAAAGTAAAATGAGAGAAGGAAATGTGTGTTAGAAAAAATAATTTAATAATCATATGCTACACAGGTGTAGGTTTTTAAAAGCAAAATGCTAAGCCAGATAGATAAATTATGCTATGAGTAATCTAGTTCCTAAACCAAAAAGGACAGATAATGTTCAGAATGAACTCTCTGTGGAAGTGATATTGAGTACTGATTTCCAGTCAATCAGGACAAAGTTTCTTACTATAAAATGATGGCAGGAATTGAAAACAGAAAATCTTTGTCTCAGTGGGTCCTGCTTGTACTTTTCAGCTTTGTCTCTTGGTATGAGTCCTTCACATAATCTCTTCTCTCAAAGCCAGCTACATAATGATAAACCTGTTTTGTATTTTTTTTTTACTTTAGTACACTATTTACTTAAAGCTCTCCCAGATCCTTACACAGAGAATTCTTGATATAGAAACCTCATTTTTATGGTTTATTAGCGTATTACTTTAAATATATTTCTTTTGTTGTTAAGTAAACAAGCTGTAGTGAGATATTTTGATAAATTCTAAATATAGTGCCATGGAATGTTTAAATTTAGCTTTCAAATATTCCTATTTTCTAATATAAAGAGGATATAATTTTTTGAAAAAAGATGCTTTCGGAGGCTAAATGTGAAATACAGCATTTTTGAAGTTGCTGTTACTCTCTAAGGAGGCACATTGTGCCTTCTATTAAATTTGAAATCTTTTCTTTAGTATATGTGGCAATCATTCAGATTTAATGTGGTTCATTAATCACTATCCATCATCCTTAGATTCATTGAGTAACTGACTTTGTGTGTAGTTAAAGTATTCAAGATCCTGTGGCTAGTAAAGGCGAAATCTAGATTCCAAAGGTCTTTCTGACTATAAACTTATATGCACAGTAACAAAACTACTCATTCTTTTCATATGATGACAATTTTTTTAAATTAAATTACTAATAATTGCGATTTTTTCAAGGGCATTTATTTTATCACTTAATACAGAAAATAGGTACAATTAGTGGTACTACTATCCACATCTTTCTTATTTTTCTTGGACTAGTCATTTGTTTCCACATTATTTTGTTCTCAATACAGTTATTTAAAGTGAATACATCTTATGTTTTAAAAGTATGCTTTATAAAAGTGAATATATGGGGAAACTGACAACGTACTACTTTTACAAAACTATTTGATATGGAATATGTTAAATCACTATATATTATTGCTCAACTGAAGAGTCTAGATGACAGAAAATATATGATCATTTTTTCTTCAGAGTTTTCAGAATAGTTTATTGATAAAATATTTTTTCTTTAATTTTAATTTCTTTTCTATTTCAATAAAAGAATGAACATTTTGGTCAGGGAAGATTATGTTTTAAAAACAGGCAAATAACTTCTGCAGAAAATCTTGCTGTAATAGAACCAAAGATATAGCTGTTCACAGATCTTTGTACTTCTTAATTTAATAGTTCTCTTAGCCTGTCCTCAATCAGTGCAATACTGTAATTCTTGGAACAACTAGAAAATTTATTTGAGTTGCAAAAGTCAGTGATAATGTTACAAATTAAACCTTACTTCTTCAATGTGCTAATTCTGGTTTTAACAAAAAACTATGAAATGCTTTATAATTCAAATTTTAAAGACAAAACTTGAACTGCATCTCTCATCTGTAAAAATATTCTTACTCTATTTTAAATATAAAGATTATGATGTTGCAAATATCACATGTAATATCCAAAAGTAAACACAGCCATCATTTACTCAAAATTTTTTCTATTAAGTAGATTATATTAACTTTTATTTACTGCTTTGAAGTAAAAAGAATTAATTCTACCGCATGAAAAATTAAAATTGAAGAGGAATACATATATGTACCCCAAAAAGCATTTTGTTAGGAAAAAAATATCTAAATTGTCATTGTAATAATTGAGTAGTATCCAATTAAAAGACCACCTGCTGAATTGTATGCAAAGGTTTACACTTTATGCAGCTCAACCTCGTAAAATGAATGCCACTTAGAAGTAAGCATTTGTAGCTTGTTCTCTTACGATTGTCATAATAGGCTCATGCCAAAATTTAACATTATTTGGAATATGGATGCTTCAGAACAAGGGAAGTTACCTGGCACATTCATAGAAAGTAATATACAATCCTCAGTAAACTAAGGGAGAATTAAGGAAGATTTGAGAAGATAATATAAATTGAAGGAAAGGAATAATTCTTGATTTAGAAAAACAGAAGTAATATGTTTCCTGAGTCAGCTTCAGTACAAACCGCTGATTGTGCTCATATCATAACATTCTCTGAGAAAAAGTATCAAAATGTATTTACATATACCTTGTTTTAATTCATAGACTTCTTTTCAGACAAATTTTTCTACTTGTAAGTTCCGGTTTTATGGTTCAAGTTTTAGTCAGGACAGAGCTACATGTAAGCTTATATCATTTGGATGATGTATAAGAGCATGCCAATACTGAGCGATGAGTTACACCAAAAAATGTTTTCTTCACTTTAGTAAATTGTTGTATAGTATTAATTATATTTTCATTTGTTCTGAAATTTTTATTTCTTTGTTTGGAAAAATGCACAAGCAATGTTCGATTTGCAAATAAATACAACTATCAGACTGACTACATGGTATTAGCAGAGTATTAAGAATCTGATTTAAATAAGATAAATGAGTAATTGTGTGAATGACAGAAATAAATATTTTTGCTGAATGCCTTTGATTTACTAAAAAGAGCTATGATGCACTGGTATTTTGTCTTTGGTTAATTTACCTGCCATCTTGAAACTCACCATTTGTTTTGAATGCTATGCTAAAGAATTTTAAATATCTAAGTTAATACAGTACAGGTATATAAGCTGTGACTAAAAAGATGAGGGTTGGAAACAAATGACTGATGATTATAGGTTCATAACTTCAGCAAATCAACTGCTTCCCCTGTTGTAAAGCAGAGATTCACCAAGAATGCTAAGTTTCCATCCATTGTTGGTTTGGGCAGTGAGATTAAGAGCTCTGAGTAGCATTTTCTAATGATGTAAAAGTACATTATTGAGGGACCCATGGCAGAATTTTCATGATCTGCAACATAATAATGCTGAGTGGCATATCATGGAAGAATACCACATGAAGAGTTAACACTTCAAATTGTAAGAAGGCAGTTTAGATAGTGAGTTAGATAAATTGCTGAAAACAAAATAATGATCGCAAACTACAAGAAAAATACGAGTAAAGTTATCTCAAAATTGAAAGTCTACTCATAAAAGGTGAGATATTGGATGGGGTAAACAATATACATAGTAGAATATTAGTGCTAAGATTATGTAAATAATAGCTGCAAATCAGAAATTAAAATTCAACAACCCAGGATGGATATGAGTAGAAGATTAGAACTGCAGCTCACAAAAGTGAAACCAGGGTGCCCCATGAACAAAGACAAATTATCTCATGCTTCAGGGGAAACACAATGTGCAGTAGTGATAGATTTTTCATACTCAACATGAGCAAAACAAGTCAATCTGTGAGATGATGTGAGATATTAAATTCTATCGTATTTGTTATTTTATTTTAAAATAGTATTGCTTGGATTATGCAATAAATTCAATAAATATCTAGTATAAAGCAAAAAAGTCAGTCTGATAATGCTCTCTCAGCAAGATTTTGAGAAATATACACTGTGTGAGGGAATATTAATTGGTACAAATGCATTTGACAGAATTTTTGCAATCTGGTGTATATTGAGAACGTGCAGAGTGTATGACACAGCAACTGGACTTCCAAGTATTTGTTGTAGCAAATCTCATATGTCTGGACAAGAAAAAATACAAAGCCAATTAGTGCAAAATAAAGGGAATGATGTAGGTGATTTCAAGTTTTTCAACTCAAAAGTCCAAATTTAAAATGAATGTAACCCTTCAGAATTCAGATTATTTCATTTTGCATTGAACTAACAGTAACCCAATCTGTACTTTGGAGACAGTGTGTCATTGAAATCCACATTAATAGATTTGCAGTGAATGAATTAGCTATTAAAAGAAGTTGAAGTGTCTCCAAACCATTTGAATGAAATTTAATAGGCAGGTTGATTAAAATTTAATAGCAAACTTGTTGGCTATTAAAAGTGCACAGTGTGATAAATCAAGGTGTCAGCTCTTCAATTTCTGACTTTAGAAAAAAATGATGAAAGAGCTCTTGACTTTCAACAAAATCTTTCTAATCTGATACTTTGTAATTTCATTAATTGTTTGAATTAAAACATTAAAATGTGAAATTATGTTTTGAAAGTTATTTTGCATAACTTTTAAGGGTATCCTGCAGATTTTTATAGTTTTTGTTTATGTTTTTGCTTTGCAATTAATGACTTGGTCTTGATGTATGTGTCTGTCACTATTTTAAAAAAGAGCTCTACAAAGTTGTGTATGTGTGGTTACACAATGTCACAAAACAGGACCAAAAATTAGAAAACAGCATTTGAAAAAGAGTGCTTGGAGCCTCTTTACCTACTTTGATTTTGCTTAACTATTTTATTTAATACACGAATATAAAAATAAAATAATTAAAAGTTACTGAAAGTATATATGAGGGAAACTAATACACTCCCAGAAGGAGCCTAATAAAATTATGTTGAGCATATCTGTGAAGATAAGATCCCTTGAAAATGTGAAAATCACCAGTTGGGCATTTAGTGTTTGTGAGACACCAGGTTTCATGGCCAGCACTATAAAATCATCCCACAAAAATATCAAACAAATACATGTAAGTGAAGCTGCAAAATTCATGTGTTACTCTGGATCAATTAAGTGTGTCTCAGGACCTGTGTTTATTTATGTATTGAAGAACAGTAATAGATTAGATGATGTAAAAACCTTGTTCAGTTCCAGTTTCTGAAATATAACCTTTCTTAAAAATACTATATTGCAATTGATTAGGTGTTACTTAAATGTGTAACATGTATTTTGGGTATGTCTGATTAAGCATTTCCAGTTTTCTTATGTACGTTATATTTCACTAGCTAAAGAAAGAGAGACATCTCTTTTACTCTTATACCAATTTTATATATTTTTAAAAATTAAATTCATTGAGACCTTTTTACCAAAAAAAGTGCACATATACGTGCAAAATCCAGTATACAAATGTATATCTAAAGCATTTTCATGCAATTATTAGGATTTCACAATTTCATACATACCACATCCTTGGGAAAGGTCTCTTGACTATATTGCAACTGATTAGGTGTTACTTAATTTGGATTTAGGATTCTAACAAATTTGGATTTAGGATTCTAACAATTGATTAGGTGTTACTTAATTCTGAATTTAGGATTCTAATACTATGGAAAATACTATCAGTGGAGAGATTGGGTTTTACTTATAGAAAATGAAGGCTCCATTAAAGTTAGAGGTAAAAACATAGAATTATCACTTAATTCTAACTATGTTTCAAATGTAGCTAGACTTGTATACATCAGTTAACGTGTAAATTGAAAGTAACTTTATTTTAAAAATGTTGCTAGATGTGATGGTGCACACCTGTAGTCACAGAAGGCTGAGACAGGAGGATCATTACCAGCCTGGGCTACATAGTGAGCTCAAGACAAGCCTAAAATACGTAGCAAAGCTGTGTTAAAAAAAAAAAAAAAGTTGTGTCAAACCAAGGGAGGCAGAACTATGAGGGAATACAATGGAGGGTGAGATGAAGTAAAAAGAGAACCATCAGGGCAAAACTATTTCACTGGCATAAAACAAAGGACCATTTATCATCTGATAATTTATAAATAATCAAAAGTTGAAAATTGACACGTTATCCTGTAATTATTGAAGAATAGTTATTCTCAGTTGTTTCACTGGATCAAGATTATGAATAACAAAACTTTGGTTTAGTGTGATCAGATAAGAACATAAGCACATTTTTTTTAAAATAAATGAAGTCTGAGGAGTCACTCACAGTACGAATTCAAGTCATTTTAAGAAGTTTTCTGTGTATTTTCATTAGCCTGCTGTCAAAAAGAAGCACTGTTTGAATTATGGCCCAGAATGGTACATTATGGATTCAAGTGAATCTAATTTTCCTACTTTCCTGAGTCTGTTTCTCACTTCAGCATTTCAAGGCCCATACGTGGGTCTGCCTAGGTCAGCAGTCCTCACCTAGGAGTACAGGGTCACACTCAGGGGTCCCAGAGAGCTCTCTGCTTCCCAGTTTCAAAACACCCACTCCATTGTCAAAAAGAAAGAAATATCACAGCTTTGTGGCAAAATTACTTTTGAAAATGGTGTACATATTATTCTGTTCAGAATTCACTTACTCAAAAACTATCACATCCATCTCAATCTTCAGGTATAAACTGAGAAAAATTGGAAAGAATCTTTCTTAAAATGACTAATTTTTTCCAGGGACTTTAAGTCTGACTTTCTAAATAATTGTCAGAAAAGTTTCTCTGAATTTTTCAATATGGAATATTTTAAAACAATCCTATTTGTTTTTTATCACTCTTTCACCAGAAATAAAAAGATCTTGTGGTTGGGCCTCTGTTGACAGCAATGTTAATAATTCACATATGTTGAAATTCAAACTTAGTTCTTTTTCTGTGATTTGATTAAGATATTATCCTGTTTCTGACAGCAAATAAGCAAGTATGACTAGACTATAGCCAGAATTTAAGGAGTTGGATGATTAAGAAGCAGCTATTTTTATATAGCCACTTTATTTTTAACCCCATTTTTGAGGCTTTTATTTTGAGTCATGGCAGCTTGCTGTTTGCTTTTGTTGGTTGGTCATTATTATCATTTTCTGCAGTTAGTATTCAGGTAGCACTTTGTAGTTCCAAATAATTATACAATTGTTTATTTCTGTTTTAAAAGTTTCAGTGATACAGTACCTGGTATTGTATTAGAAAGAACTAAGAAGTAATATGAGTAATTAGGCAACTGGCATTCTTTAAAAAAATGTACTCATAATTGTTAGTGCTACTCATAATTGAGAAAATGATATAGTTTTGTATTTGCAAGGAAGCATCAATCTCACAGAAGATTTTATTCATTAATTAAGCAGTTTTCATAGAACTTTAGAAATTCTTCTACATATTTGGTGTAGAGCAGAGGTGGTGAACCTACGGCAACCATATTATTTGTTTTTCATTTAAAACAAAAGATGTTCATGTATGAGTTGTTCTTCTAAACTAAACCTGTGTTGGCACTTTGCAATAAAGGACTGGATTTGGGGTTGCAGTTTGGGTACCCAGTCTCAGGGGTTTGCCATCACTACTGTACAGCAATGGACAATCCCAGTGTATTGTTTTCCTGAAGCTTACTTTCCAGAGTTAAAAAAAAATAGCACACAATTATTCCTTTACAGTGTGGCGTTGTAACTACCTTCCTTCTCTGCAAACATCAACTTATTTGTGTCTTCACACAAATAACCAGTATGCTTCACTTTTCAGCTAACAAAACAATGACAGATGGCCCACAAACACTGAACTTCTTGGAAGTGTTCAGCAATTTCACATCTGTTAGAAGGGAAGTTTGCAAATCAGAAGTTAGTTGGAAGAAAGAGGAAGAGACAGAATAGACAGAATCCTGCAAGCAGGGTCAAAATTCAAAGTGACCTATGTCCATTGGGAAAATAGCCAGAAGCAAACAGAATAGACTTCCCTGAAAGACGAGTGAAATGCAGTGTGGCTGTAGAGAAAAGGTGGTGGAAGACAGTGGAAGTGTTTAGTGAAAAGGTCCAGGCATTGGCAGCAAGATATGTTTTGCCGTTTCTCATTTTTTGTTTTTCCTGGATAGTTGGTGCCATCATTCAAAAGTGGGATTGAAATGCCTAAGTGTGAGTGTGAATGCCGAGATCATGTGACAGTACCTCCCAGAAACTGTCCTTGTGTGGATGGTGATGGTAAAAAGGACTCCTTGAGTTCCGTTTCAGCACTCAGTGGTCAAAATGTGACTTTGCGTGTTAGATAAGTCAATTAAGAGATTTTAGTTTGATTATTCAATCACGTTCCTTATTCTTTAATTCTATCAAATCCATAGAGTTTATCTGTACCTTTACACCCTTTGTAAAACATTAATCATCAAATTTCGTTTCTACTCTTCTTCTTGCTACTGAAGTCCTCACTGGAATTATATCTCTACATTTGTGAAAATAAAGTTCGTTTCAAGTGGTGCTTAAAAAGTGAGTTACAGTGAAATTTCAACTCATTTTTTCATAGTGGTTCTCTTTAGTTTATTAGGAAAATAGTCTTATAGAGAAGAATGTGCAGTTTGTTTATAAGTATTTAATTATTTTTGTATGTATGATTTTAGTATAAACAGCAGGCGGATCTATTGTGACTACAAGTCAATCCTTATAGAAACAAATCAGCACTCATTCTGGATTGCACAAATGAGGAAGGAAGCCACAAGCAACCTTGAAAGCCGAGAGGCTGAGATAGAACATCATTCCACAGATACCACCTTGTGTCCTACCACCTAGCTATGTGCCAATGTGGCCATATGGCCAGACCTCCTAATTTAGCAGAAATTGAATAAAAATAAAATCAACTTTAAAACTAAGTTTTTCTTTCTGCATTAGTAGTTTTACCAATTAAAATACTTTAATTCACACTCAGAAATTTTTTAAAAAGCAGACTGGTAAGGGATGTTGTACTAGGAAATGTATAACTGAATGGATAACCTCTAAAAGCTTTTGTAGCTTCATGAGAATTTCTTTTAAAACAAACCTCACCTTTATTTCTGTAAAACCTGCTTTATGATTCTAATTTTTCCTTTATATTCTGTGTTTTATAAACTGAATGATAAAGAACTTATACTATTGAGTCATTTGCTTTGGGCTTATTCTTGTTTCTTCCCAATTTGTTTCTTTATTATAAAATTGTCTTCTTTTACATCAGATTTAAAACTTACATACTTACTTGTATACAAGGAAAAAAATGTTGCATTTTAAACTGTGTGAAGTGAGAAAAAAGTGGCATGCCAGCTTCTCGCTGCATTTGTTGTTTTCCTGTAATTTCAAATTAGACAGCGAGTGGTAAAGCAGGGAAATGCAGATGTAGCATGAGTCATGAAGGTCTTAACTGTTCAGTTTTTCCCAGAGTGAAAAGTCTGAGTGAGTTTCTATTTTTAGAGTTTTACACTGCTTGAAGCTAAACCTTTCCCTTTCCTTTTAAATTCTAGAAAGAGTTTGGTTGTATTTGAAAACTAGCTTTCATTTACACTTGCCAAAAGTCTATAAATATAAATATTAGATATCAGGTACAACTAAAAGGTAATATATTTTTCCAAAATGATGTACTGGAAAAAAAAATAATGTGCTAGCCAAACCCTTAACAACAATAAAAGTTGTATAAAAGGAATAAAAGATGTTTGAGGTTTATGATTCTTTTTTTATGAGAAAAATATTATAATAAGCTCTCGTTAACTTTTCTTATTAATATCCCAAATATTGAATTCATTGATGGAAAACAATGCCTTGAGTGGCCAATTCTATGACAGAGAGAGCAGCTACAGCTCTACTCAAGAACACACACATGTTGTACAATTTCAACAAATAAATGTTGAGCGGTTAATAAGTGAAAACTTTAGTTCCAGTTGTAGGCTATTATTTGCAATATATATGAAATGAATGCATATACCTTATTTCCTAATGAAAATAAAAGTGATATTTTCCAACACTAGAGATCTGTCAAGCTATATTTTCCTTGAAACAAAAGGTGATATTTTGTTGTGATTTGTTTGTTGACTGGTACCTTTCTATGACAGAAATTATAATCTAGAAAAAATCAACATTACTAGAGACTAGCATTTTCTTCTCGTTTTAAAAACATTTGCTATGAGTGAATAAATATGTAGGTCTTTTTTGAGATAACTGTAAATTTGTGTGCAGTGCATAAAACTATACAAAGAGATTATTTACTCTTCCTCTGGTTTCCCTCAGTATTTTATAACACTAGAGTGCAATATCACAGCCAGGATACCCACCTGATATCATCTACCAATCTTGTGTGAATTTCTTCAGTTTTATTTGTAACTGTATTCATGTGTATATGTGGTTAGTCTATGCAATTTTATTCACAAAATAGGTTTATGTATATACTGTCTTACTCAAGATGTAAAATAGTTTTATATTTTTGTCATCAGAGAGATGCTTTTGCCCTTTTGCCCTTTTATGATAATGTGCACATACCTCCCTCTCCATCTTTAACCCCTGCCGTTTCTATAATTCTGTCCTTTCAAGAATGTTATATCCCAGTGCTTGGAAAGTTGAAGCAGGAGGATTGCTGTGAGTTTAAGGTCAGCCTGAACTACACAATGAGACTTTGTCCAACAACAACAACAAAAAAAAAAAAAAAAAAAAAAAAAAAAAAAAAAAAAAAAAAAAAAAAAAAAAAAAAAAAAAAAAAAAAAAAAAAAAAAAAAAAAAAAAAAAAAAGAATAATAGAAATGGAATTATATAGACTATAACCTTTTGTTGTTGACTTTTCTTTCTCAGTATAATTCTTTGGAGATTCAACTAGGTTTTAGCAAGCAGTCGTTTATTTCTTTTCACTGCTGAGTAATATTCCATAGTATAGTTATACTACAGATAGTTTGACCATTGACCAGTTCAAGGAAATTTGGTCTGTTTGAAGTTTGAGGCTCTTGAAAATGGGCCTACCATAAACATTTGTACATGATTTTTTGTGTGTGTGTGAACAGATTTCTCTGAATAATTACAGAGTGAAGTTGCTTGGTGGAATATGGTACTTGCATGTTTAGTTTTAGGAGAATCTGCTGACCTGCTTTGCAGAGTAGCTGTACTATTTTACATTCCCACCAACAAACTATAATAAGTGATTCGGTTTCTCTGCATCAATGCCATCCCTTAATATCTCACCATTTTTATTTTATATATGAAATCTTATCTCATTATGGTTTTAATCTGTGTTTTCCTAATGGCTAGTAACAGCTCTTTCCATGAGTAACTTACCACCTGTGTGTTCTTTTTCATAAAATGTCTGTCTATACTTTCAGACCACTTTTTGTTTTTTTTTTTTTTTTTTTTTTTTTTTTTTTTTTTTTTTTTTTTTTTTTTTTTTTTTTTTTTTTTTTTTTTTTTTTTTTTTTTTGGTATTAACTTTTGAAAGTTTTTTGTGCAACCTAGATATTATTTCTTTGTTTAATCACAAGTATTTGTACTTTTGACAAATATTTTCTCTTTGTGTATAGTTTGTACCTTATTTATATATATTATATACATATATACATATATATATTAGTATATTCTTGTGTGTCCAAATTGAGTGTCCCCATAAAATTTGCATGTTTCTTCATATCTCCTTCCTTCATCATCTAACATAATTATGCAATTCAGCCTATAATTTTCATATATGACCTACTTATATTTAATAAATCTCTCCTTTGAACATTTTCTTCTTGGTTAGATGGCTTTGGAGGGTGGGAAGTTGTAGCTCATATTAACGGCATGTTACAAACTAAGAATATATGTTGCAAAAAAAATATGAAAGAATTTAACTTTCTACTTTGTTATGTCAAAGTTTCAACAACCAGTTGGAAAATGGAAAATGGAATTATATCTATAACTCTAACTTGATGCTATAAACTTAATATTTAAATATTTAAAAATAACATCCATATGATTTTGTCATATTTGTAAGATCACCAAATTAGTATGCTTAATACTAATAAGAGTGATATTTTATTTCAATACCAGTAATTCTTCTTTATAGAATTTCTAAGAAATGTCATATTCTTCTGTTGTGTCAACAACTGCTCTCCAAATGAGTGTTTTATCATAAATGTTGCCTTTTATTCTTTTTAAATTTTCCTTGAAAATAATACAGTACTTTCTGTGAAAGAGGAAATAGTTTTGTGTAATTTTAGCTTTTTTTTTTCTTTCTTTGGCTTTCAGTTTGTGTTTTGTTGTATGAATGAAAGGATTTGCTTTTTTATTTTTATTTTTATTTTTAGCAAGCATGGGAATATATTCTCGCTTATACCTTGGGAAAGATAGTACCCTAACTGTGGCTTAATCAACACTGTAAATCATTTCCTTTCTTTCCCATTGACTCAATATGTGCATTGTTGGAAATGTGTGCTGTAGTGTGGCATATTTTTTAGTCTTAATTGCTTGCCTGTAATCAGGACTATATCAACTGTTGTCATTCTAAATGTTTCCTTTCTTTTTTTCAAACACATTTGCCTGATTGACCTTTTTTTTCTCTGTCTTTCTATGGGGCTGTTCCAGGAGCCATGGCTAATCATCTTATAAGCAGTGCTCTGCTTCGTCCGCATGGTACTAACAATCCCTATAACACATTGCTTGGGGAACCGGCGGTCTGTAACAACCCTTCTGTCAGCATGTACAACGCACAAGGTGTGCTGCAATTTATCTTAACGTTTCCAAGTGAGAGTCCCACTTTATGTAGCTTTTATGGGCAGATTCTATTTTCTTTCTCCTGCTTTTGTTTTGGAAGCAGACACACAGACTACCTTCACATCTCACCCCCTTGGGGCTTTTATTTTCCATTTTCCTTAGGTTTTCGTTAGTCAGAAATGGATCCTTTCTGATAAACAAATGCCTGATCCATCAATATGTGTTTGTTCCCCTGTGCTGTTATGGAATGTATTGTGGTTTGTCAGTACTTTTCTTGTTGTTCATTTATTTCTGTGTTAAATACCTAAGTGTTTATTTTGAGAAATGAGATATTTGTCAAAGGTAAGTAAGAAAAAGAGAGACTTGTTTCAGTAGTCTTCATTGTGTAAGATCAAGAAAATTAATCTTTATTACATTACAAAATACCCTCTGCCCACAAAGCCTCAGGACTGATAAAAGCCTTACAGTAACTCAGAAGTTCCGTGGAAGGAAGTTGTGAAGAGTGGTGAACTGGAGGCGGCGGTTGGGGCTCTGTTTCCCTCTGCTGTTGCCGACACGAGCTGTCCAGACAGTTCACCAAACTGTTTTTTCTACTGTAGAGGAGCCCTCTCAGTGTTCTCCAGCTTGAGAATATATACACTGGTATACAATAAAATAAGCAAAGGTTTTTTTAAAGTTACTTACAAAATAAGTATACTTGAACCTGTTTTTTTACCTTTCTAAATATACAAACTTGTTAGGGACACAGAAATTTAAAGTGTCCTATGTCTGTATCCATACAGAGACCACAAACGCTGTTCAAATAAAAGTCTCATAAAAGAATAATGTTAGTCAGTGATCCGCTAACTTAAAATTATACTTGAAAAAACATCACCATGGTAAACGTTTCCATGACACTAGCAAGTTGAATGTGATAGATTGGTAGTATTTAAATTTTCTGAGCAATTTTGAATAAAATTTTCATTACTATTTGTGGACACTTTTTCTTCTCTCTTCAGTCAAAGGTAAAAGATTTAGTGATGGGGAGGTCTTGGTATGAATGCGCCATTCAAAAAAGAAAAGAAAACAATGTTTTTCCCCATGAGCACTGGAGCAGCGAGTGTCTCATATGAGTATCCCTAGTGGTCCTTTGCTAGATAAAAAGATGCCTTAAAATTATTTCAGAAATAACATAGTCAAAGATGTTAAAGTGATGTTAGGGATTTGGTTGTTTATGGCTAGGCATGGTGGTGCATGCCTGTAATCCCAGCACTTGGGAGACTGAGGCTGGAGGATCACTGAGAGTTTGAGGCTAGCCTGAACTGCATAATGAGACCTTGTCTCAAAAAAAAAAAAAAAAAAAAAAAAAAAAGAAGAAGTTTGTCAACATGATAAAGTAATTTAGCAAACATTCAATTTCTTCAAGTTTCTCAAAGTTACATATCTAAGAATCACAGACTTTTCCAATAGGAAGGATAAAAACCTCATTAAATCTTTATATCATTGTTGACATTTTGTAGGCCCGCACTTAGTATTTCCTTTAATGGGACCCTCACTGCCTCAGGAGCTCCTGTTTTCTGTTGTTGAAATGCTTGGGGTTTTTATGTATATTCTTCTGGATATGCTACTTACCATGTCTGTACAACAAGAGAGGAAAGCTGTAACACATCCTTTCGCTATCTTCTGGCAAGTCTGTAAATACTTGGAATCAACTCTTTTCCTTTGGTCTCCTATTTCTTAGAAAACCAGAAGCATCAGTGTGAGGCTTTTTCTGAGTTCTTCTTCATAGCTCTCCTCTCTGTACTGTTTCATCCTTCAACATCTCAACTCACTTGTAGAGCTCTAAATTGAACATAACACCATGCAGCAGACACCTTAAAACAGTTATTTAGTAGACTGTATAAATGCTTGGTTTGTTTTTTCCTTATTTTCCTTGAGCCAAATAACAGGCAAATGTGTCATTTTAAACATTTTAAAGTGTGCTGATCTACTACTAGAATGTTTTGAATACTGTTAAAGATTTGTACCTTCTCTGAAAATTAAATGTACTCTATATTATTCACCTTAAACAGAATTGCTGGTAATCATTTTTAAATAAGAAATTTTGGTCACATTTTTGGCTTGTTTTTTCAAATATATTTTGTAATTTCTTATATAATAAAAAGAATAATTATTAGTTGTATGTTTTTACTATTTTGATCTGCTTCACTTTACATTATTTTTACTGGTATTCAAAAATAGATTTTTGAAAGATGGATCACGTGTATAAAAGTATTTAAATAAAATTCTCACAGTGCAAAATTTAAAATGATAGCATATATATAGAGTTTATTCCTGTGGGATCCATTACTGGTTATTGCTATTATGATTATCAATAATTAAAAAAAGATTAGTCTAAATGGGTTTGTCATTTATTCCAGCAAATTTAAGAACTGACTTTTCTTAAAAAGAAAAGTAAATAATTTTATTAATTTTTTTCATGGTCAGAATTGGAATTGTTCAGCTATTTGATATTTTAGTATTTTTCACTAATCATGGTAGTGTTTAAAGGAAATTAATCTTTTAACACTGACCTAAAATAAATATTGGTGATTGTCATATTGCTGCTAATCTTATGCTTTCAGATGAATGCACTTACATTCTTACTGGCAAGGTGAAATCTTTGAAATATAGGTGGCTCGGTATGTACTGCAGTGGTTTATATTCAATTACCACTTGGTTGTGTTGTGTGTGCTCTAATTCAGTTGTACCAGTGCTATTCAGGCATAGAAACCTTCAGATTTAAAGTATCTATTCTTGCTTGTAATGACTTCATTTAAAATATGTAAAGATGTATATATAGTGTTACTGAAGCATACAGAGTTACAAATAAAAAATAATAATATATTGAATTCATAATCTATCTCTGGAAATATGTAAAACCTCATGCAAAGTATTTCTGGATCATTATCTTCTCATCAATATTAGGAGTTCCATTTTTGTGAAACTATAACCCATTATAGAAAAACTTGCCAACAGAATATAAGAAATTGAGTTTACTGAAATAAATTTACATTTTAAAGTAATTTAATTCAACTCTAAAATTAAAAAAAATCCATAGGATGAGATTGTAAAGAATACATGATAGTTGGTAAGAATATAAGATGAAATTAGAAGGAGTATAAATTAAGGTTCTAATGGCTTTCACAGTCTATGGCAGATGTGTAGGGAAGATTGCAGCAGTCGGTGGAAGGCTTAGAAGACCTCTGTTCTCGATCCCAGCTCCGCTCTTCTACAGGGAGGCATTAGATAAGACCTAACTTCTACAGGATGTAGTTTCTCTCAGGCGAGTTTAATCACAAGCCACTGTGATCCTACAGCCGTTTTCATCTCGTGATAAACAGCTCAGCTGTTTATTTCAAATTCTTACTCTAAAACTATCTGGCAAGCTAAAAAGAGAGTCCCTGTGCATTCTAAAACATTGCAGGTCTCTTTTGCTGAGAAGCAAATTAACCTTTAACATATAGGTAAAACTGTCTCTTTAAAGCGGTGGTCAAAGCATAATGATTTGGAACACCTTGAAGTGATCTGGCCCAGTAAATCCATTGGTTTTCAATGTTGTGATATTTTAACCTTCCTATAAACAAAATCAGCAAGAGCAGTGCTTCTGACCTGATTACAATATGGGTTTTATTTTTCAAATATTTTTTCTAGGATTGTTTTTAAATCTCAAAATGTTTGATTGCATACAGCTGTGTAGAACTCCTGAGGAAAATATGATATTGAAGATGGTATTTTCCCCATGTTATCTTGATACAGAATAGCAAATAGATTTAACCCTTTTTTCCTCTATAGTAACACAGCTCCTGAATATGAGCTCCAGAAATGACAATGTTGGGCAAGTTTTAAGTAGAAATGGTAAACAATTGCCTAAGTGGAGTGGGGGGAAAATAGTCTTCGTGTAGGGAAAGAGAAGAGACAGAAGGGCAAGAGAATGAACACAAGTATGAAAACCTTTGACTCTGGTTTTCTCTGTGCATTCGTGTTAAAGGTTTTATTAATAATTTTATTAATAAATTCCAAAGTTACACGACCTTCCTTGCAAGCAGGTGGGTTCTAACATCCCACAAATACTGTTGAAAAATAGCAATGGAAATAGACACAGCTCACCTTTTTTTTCCACTTTCTGGTTTGTGTGGTAATCTTAACTGTAATATAATTGTGTATTTGTTTGAAATTTACAAACTGCAGAAATGCTAATTAAAGACTCATTTATTAGCATGTGTTCGGGGGAATTTCTTATTTTCTGACTAACATTTGCGTATTTTTAATTATGATAAACCATGTAAAACAGACTCATGAATTTTGGGGCAGTGGAAATTATTTCCTTTGACTCTTTTTTCTGCATATCATCAATTTGCTTTTTACTCATGTTTCTCCTGCTGTCGCTGTAAGCTTACTTGTT
This sequence comes from Dasyprocta punctata, assembly GCA_004363535.1. NCBI lineage: Eukaryota > Metazoa > Chordata > Mammalia > Rodentia > Dasyproctidae > Dasyprocta > Dasyprocta punctata. Next base: position 36,394 of record RJWM01010414.1, on the reverse strand, counting down.
GTTTTTTCTTTCCTTTTCTTCATGCTGTCGTTTAGAGCCCTACAGAGAGACAAGTATGGGAGTAAAGCTAAACATTGCATATCAAATGTAATTTTTTTTAGTTCACTTTTATTGCATCACATATAGATGATGTAGTTATTAAAAACAGTTCATCTCACAATTTAAAAACTAAAGAACTTATCAATCAACTTATATAAATATGTGCTAATAGAGATTAGACGCTTTTGTTGTCTGATTCTTTTATTCTGTCACATAATCAACATAGTTGTTAAGTCTCATGTAATGTTTGTGTGAGTTAAATTGTTTTTAAATTAAGCATTTATTTTTGCTAAGTAATTCATAAACTTTTAATTTTTATTAGTACATTGCATCATAAAAATGTGTCACATGCAGCATACCCACTTTATTTTACTGTGGCTGTTTTCAGTCTGTACCTAATGCATTGACAACAGAAATTAAAAACAAACAAACAAACAAACGTGTTTCAATGCATCAGTCACCCAATCATAACCATGAAGTATACCATACAGCCTCTGCAAAAGCAATCACCCATCACACACGGTGCTTTAAAAGGCATTTACCTTTTTTTTTTCTTCTTGACATTGTGGATTTGTGTATAAGATATAACATGAAAATAAAGGGCTTCAACCTATGTCTGTGGTGGCTGTTTGTTGAAATCTGTGTAACTCGAATACACAGTATGCATTAGAAATTCATATAAATTTGACAGTATGCAACACTTCATTTAAACTAGAACTGAACTAGCAGAGTTTTGAGAAACATACCCCATCACAGATATAGAATGAGTGCTGTATTTTCACAAGTTAGCAGTGTATTGAGAAGCTTAATAGAATTTTCAATTAATTTTTCTGTAAGGAAATACTTTTTTTATCTTGCAGTATTGGTTAAATGTGTATTTTTGGTTGCATTTGAACTGATTTATAAAACTATTACAGATTCTTGAATTTCTATTTATTCAAGGGAATGTAAAGACCTTGAAAAAGTATATGGTCAAATTTGTTTTAATGCAGCTCTTTCTTATCAGATAAAATGTTTATCCTCTTTTAAACTCAAAATTTGATATACCCCAAAACCATCACACATTATAAAATGGGAGCTTTAATACTGACACTATGTTTTTATTTTTTATGGGTTTTTTTTGTTATCTGGGATCAAACTCACGACCTCACGCTTGACAGGCAAGCGCTTTGTGCCGCTGAGCCACATCCCTGACCCTGACACTATGTTTTTAGGAATCAAATTTCTGTGTTTTTACGCAGTTCCCTGTAGTACTACCTGATGACCCTAACCAATCACTAATGGATTAGCATAACAATAAGTAAACTGCTAATAGCAGAAAAAATTAGAAAGTAAATCCAAATACTTTTGAAAGTTTCTCTGTGTAAATTATTTTGATCTGGCATTTATTTGACTAAGCATTATTTCATGACTGCATCATTTTACCAAATTTAGCCTAATCCTTTTGTTATTTTTTATGTAGGGATTATTTTTAATCTCACAAAATTCTATATCAAATTATTAGAGTATTTATTTCTTTTACTTTGACCTGCCTATTCAAAGTACCCCACATAAATTATGTTAATATTGTAGCTATTTTGATGATAAAACACGTAAAATTAAATGTAATGAATTGAATTAAATGTATAAATTGAAAGCTATGAATGACTACACCAAAATTTTGTACTATTTTGCTCAAGTTATAACTAAGTAACATCAGATATTTGTGTGAAATTGCCAATCGATAATGTACAGGCTTTTTAGACTTCTGTTAAGATTTACTCTAGATACTTTGTTTCCATTTATAAAATTCCAATCAGTTGTCCAATGATCGTAACGTAGAGATGGTCATGTACCTATAAATTTAATAGTATTTTTTGTTTCTCTCCAAGGATTTAATCCCTAGAATGCTAGCAACATGTACATACTTCATAGTCGATGAACGTTTTTGCTTCTGTGTGTGTGTGTGTGTGTGTGTGTCCTATGGCCTACTGGATATCCATGTCATAGTGTCTTGTAATCTTTTTCAGAGGGGCTTCTGAACAATGCCAGGGATACAAGTGTCATGGATACTCTACCACTGAATGGTAACCATGGCAATAGTTACAGCATTGCCGGTGGCGAATACCTGAGCAACTGTGTGCAAATCATAGACCGAGGCTATAACCATACCGAGACCGCCCTAGAGAAAAAGATTCTGAAGGAACTCACTTCCAACTATATCCCTTCTTACCTGAACAACCACGAGCGCTCCAGCGAGCAGAACCGGAATCTGATGAACAAGTTGGTCAACAACCTGGGCGGAGGGGGCGAAGACCACAGCATGGTCCTGGACGACGCCACGTCCTTCACCCACGAGGAGGGCCTGGGTCTGGAGCTCATCCACGAGGAGTCGGACGCGCCCTTGTTGCCGCCACGAGTGTACCTCGCCGAGAACCACCAGCCACACCACTACTCCCGGAGGCGGCTCCCCCAGGACCACAGCGAGAGCTTCTTCCCCTTGCTAAGCAACGAGCACACAGAGGAGCTGCCCTCGCCCCCCAGGGACCCGCTCTGCACCAGCCTGCCGGCCCTGGCAGGGGCGCCCTCGGCGGACGGGGTCCCCGCCTGCACCCAGACCGAGGCCCCCGCGGCCCGGGGCGCGGACGCCGAGGACGCATACTACAAGAGCATGCCCAACCTGGGCGCCCGCGCGCACGGCGCTCCATTGCACGCCTACTACCCGCTGGGGCGCGGCAGCAGCGACGGCTTCATCGCGCCCCCCGGAAAGGACGGCGCCTCCCCGGACGGCAGCGCGCGCGCCCCGGCCCACCTGGTCACCAGTCTCTGAGGACGCTGCGGCAACCCTGTGTGCACCCCTACACCTTCATGCTGACCTTCTTGAAAGACAGGAACTCTGAGACTTAATTATTATTATTATTATTGTTATTTTCTTTCATTCTTTCCTCTTTTTTCTTTTTCTTTTTCTTTTTTTATTTTTTAAACTGGGATTTTGAGGTCAACCCAGGGGAGAGAGATAACTGCTGGGGCTCCCCAGAGCCCTGTCCTTTTTGCCCTTGCCCCCCTCGGAGGGAGACTTCATTATGTTAATGAACCAGACCTGAAGACCGCAGCGCTCCTGTGGCCTTGCTGAGTTCTGTCGTGGTGGTTTTAACCTCTGATGCTCTGTTACTAGCATTACCAGCACCTGAGTGTGGAAAGGCCGGGACTGTTTGAGATGAGTCACACGCAGTGCCGCGTCTAGGTCGGAGTGCTGCCGGGCACACCCAAAGCAAAGCAAACTGGATCCCGTAGTGGTTTACGGTCACTCACAGCAGGAGTCACTGTGGGCCACAAAACAACAAAACCAGTAACGGAATGGAGGGGAATTCTAGAATGATATGCTAAATGCATATTTTATGATTTGCTGTATTAACTGATGATAAAACTAATGGCAGAAAAAAATTGAACAATTTCTATGTAATGTACAGATATTAGCATTGCACATATAGTCTGCTTTCTGTTCTCCAGAATTTGAGTCCTGTTAATGTAGTGGGAAAAAAAAAATTTTTTTTTCTTTCGTGCTAGTCTTGCTAATTTGTCTACCAGGAAAAGAGCAAAGGTTCCTTGGTTTCATTTTCTTTCTTTCTTTTTTTTCTTTCTTTTTTTATTTTTTTATTTTACCCTTTTTTTTCTGTTTAGAAGTTCACTTGGCAAAAAAATAAATGAATGAATAAATAAATAAAACTATCACTTTATAAGAATCATTTTCTAGTAATGCAAACAAATTATTTTTTACAAAAAATAAAATAAAATAAATAAAATTAGACTTCCTTCCCTCACTATATATCTTTATCCAGCCAGACTATTTCCAACAGCATTTTTTTAATTTTAATTTTTTTTTTTTTCAAATTAGAGCAGGACGAACTTTTACGTTTACAGGGCACATCTGTTGTAACACGAAGCGCATTTGGCAAGCAGTTCATCACCAGGACGGTAGCTATGACTCTGGAAGTCAGGAGGTGTCTGTAGAGTTGGCGGGGTTTTTGCATGTGAAAAGCGATATCCCATAGGCGTTAAAGTGATGAACGCTCAGTCTCAGCCCCACGTGGGCACCTGTCCTACCAATTTTTGGAGGGAATTCTCTCTCTTGTAGTACAAATTGAAAGCCAAATTATTTTAAGCGACTTAAAAATATAGTCTTCTGCTTATTAACAAGAAATCTATTTATTTGACAGGATTTTAAGTATGTAGGAATACAAGAGGTAAATTAGCAGCACATACACTTTTTTTTTAAATTTATGATCCATTTTGTATGGTCTCAAAGGTGGATGACCTCATTACTAATATTTGTTGTAAAAGTGAAACTTGTTTGCCAACCAATAAACAACTGATTGAGATTTAGAAGATATTGTATTGATGTATGTACTATATTATTTTAACTTTTCTCACCTTTCTTTCCGTTTTGAGTATATTTGCTAATTGTCTATAACTCAAATGACCCATGCAAAAGAAATCATTCTGATGCAATGAATAACCTAAGCACAAAATGATGCATTTTTTTTTTTTACAAACGTCAACTAGAAAAATGGGATGGGAATGTTTATGTTGGTTTTAACAACATGCATAAATTATTATCAAGCAGGTTAACTTACTCCTTACTGTGTTTTTTTTTTTTGTTTTGTTTTGTTTTATATATAAACCAGCTGCAGTCCCTATGATATTTTAAAAGCCAAGTTCAACTGAATATTTAAATATCACATATTTAGGAAGGAGTTATTCCCTTTTTTAAACATTTCATTATGGTGGAAAAAGCAAGAAATTTAAATTCACCCAGTTGACTATCAGCTGCAAAAATCATGCTAACAAGAAAACTTGTGATAAAGGACAGTGTAAGACAGCTTTTGTGCTAGGTTTTTGTTGTTGTTGTACATAAAGAGGAAATAAAGAATTTTTCTAGATCTTGAGTTATTGCAGACCTTTTGTTGGCAGTGTCCAAGCATGAAGCTCCTTTCAAGGCAAAGCTAAAGGTGAACTTGCCAACATATAACTTCTCTTCTAGTATATCTTGGGGCTTTGTTTTTCAAAAATTTATACACATCCCAGTCTATAAATGAATATCTAAATCTAGATGAGAAAGAGTAGCTTAGATAATGGCCACATATAATACATATATAATTTGAAAATATATGATGAAAATTGTGCTAACTAGAATATATCTTAATCTTTATATCATCTCAAAATATTTTATACTCCATTCCTTTTTAGTCATTTGTATGTTTTTTTTAAAGTCCATGTTTTTTTAAAGTTGGAGGAGAACCACAAACTTTAGCAGTAATTACGTTTCCTCATGCCACAGTGTGGTGATATTAGCACCTGGCAATGAAAGAACTCCTTTTGGACATGTTTAAGGTAATATTGAAGACACACATGTTGTCTGTGGATTATGTCTGATTTGACAAACAGTAATCTGTGCGAAAGCAACTCCATCAGTAAGAAGATAGTTTCACAAACAGTGGGGAAACTACCTCAATTCAGCTTGCTGATTTTCAGATATTGCTACCTCCCTGCTTGTGATCTTTTGTGTTTCATTGTATGGAAAGTTATAAGTGGCCTCCCCAGCTCTACACAAACAAAGTTAAGGAAAAATCACTCGAATATGTAAATGGGTGCAGAAGACCGGTCAGTGCTATTAATTACTTCCAAGAACTTGTGTCAAGTGGAAGGGGAAGATTTTTGACCTTTCATGCATCATAATTGGTATTCTTTCTAAGGAAATTAAGATCCCAAAGATTTTTCCAGGGAGAGAATGTTCCTTCAAATTTTATGTGACTCTAATGAAAACAAAATAGTAGATACAGTAGTTAATGGTGCATACCTTTCAACATAAATTTGTATATATCTAACATATATCCATTTAGTCCTGTTTTTACTAGCAAGAATTGAATTCCCAAATTTGAATCTTTTTCCCCCACATGCTTTTTCATGTAACCCTGCTAATGAATTGATAATTTTAATATTTTGTTCTTTGTAGTACCTTTTTTTACTCCAGTTTTTCAATACCTTCTGGCATTCATGACCTACTTATCAACATATATATGTATATTTATCTAATTTTCCATTAAGAAGTAAATTTACATCCAGCAGACACAGTACATATGAGCATATTCAGCCTACTAGAAGTGAAAATGATACCACTGAAACATACCAATTATTGGTCCTTACTAAAAGAAAATTGCATAATCTTTTACTTTTAGATTTTTTTTTCTGTTGAAGTTTAGGTCAATATTTTATCAGGACTCTAGCAGATAGGACCTCATGTTTAATTGATTCTGAAGTTCCTTGTTGCCTCTGTTTGTAACTGACAAAATTTATGAAAAAATTCAAATTTTGTAAAGGAGAACTAGGTTGGAATTTCAATTAAATTTTATGGGCATCCTTCTTTGTTTCTACTCTGTTAAAATTGGACATCTTAGAAGTAAATAATATAGTACACTAAAATAATCATAATGGCACCAAAGAGCTGAAACGAGCAATTATTTTGAAATATAAATAATCAGAAAAAAGTATAAAGCAAAAACAGGTGGTAGAAATACCCTTAGCATCCTGTGAAAAGTTCATGATGACTCTAAAACATAATTTGTCATATTTTTAAGATTCCCACTATAATTTAAGAGTATTAACACATTAAAAATTAATTTTTAAATTATAATTTACTTGTAACTTGACGTGACAAAACTGTTCATCAAATGGAATTAAGTATACAAAAGAATAGGCAAGATTTATAAAGAATTCATATAACTACTTTTAGGCAGTATCTTCAGCTTTTTCTCTTACACATATTCAAATCCACTCACTAATTTACTTAAAGATGGAAACTAAAAATATAAGTGACTGACCTTCAGTTAATGTTTAGACCAAAAAGAACAGAATAAGTAGTTCTTGGCTGTCTGATAATCAACTATGGACTAAACTATATTCATCCCCTATTAATGAATATTCAGTTTTTTGAAGTTGTCCATCAGTATTGTGTTAAAGTAGTACTACTTGGAATATTTTTGGAAAACAAATTACAAATGCACATCAATTTCAATTTAGAAAGTGGGAGGAAAAATCCAAATTCTTATCTGGTATTAAGCATATATAAAGATATTGGCATGAATATCCTTCTTTAACAAAAATATTGAGAAGAAATAGTAATATGTATGCACCTCCCTGTCTATTGTAGATCAAGATATTAAGATTTAATTAGTTCATCTTTAGTACCTCAATTCTTCACATAAATAAATACTGTTTTCCTAAGTTATACTTTGTACCTGATGTTTAATTTCTACACATGGAAAATAAGATACAGACACAAAAGTAAAAAACCTGTATTGTAAAATAGAGTATGAATTCCATATATGAACCATTTTTGAAATGACAGAATAGATTCAGTAAATTCCAACAGGAAATTCAGTCTTGTAATCAACAAATATGTTTGTCTTAATCCCTTTGAAAAATATTAGACATCTAGATTTTCATTTGGAGCTAGTAGAAGTTAAAAGTATTGTTAGCTGCTTCTTTTCTTGTTAGTCCATAAAAGAAATGTTTCCTATATGCTATTTTATCCAGATTGTGTCTCTGCTTTAAAGAGGAAATCAATCTTAAACATTCACCTGAATACTTACTTACCATTATGATTGATTTTATTTAAAAATTTCAGAAGAAATGGCATTTTTATAATTACTGCAAAATTCATGTTTTAGTACAGTTTTACATACTTTCATTTGACACAGTCATTGCTATTTCTTCTTTTATAAAGAATTGAAACATCAGCATTTTTAAATTTACTATTCAAATGTCATGATTTTAAATGTATTTCAGTGTTTTTTCCTGTCTGTTAATAGTATGCTAACTTCGTTTTACTTATTTGATAATTTGTGTCCCGCTGGAGTATTTCAAAGCTATATAGCAAACTGATTTATCTAGAGAAGTCAAAGAAGTGTGTGCATGAACAAAGCCTGTATTGTGATAAACAAGTCTTTTCAACTAACAATATGAACAGACGAACAGAACCAAGTTGACAAATTTATGCTGAGGTGAAAGACCTAAATTTGAATTACAGAGAAAATGTTACTGTGAAAAAACAATCCTTTATGTGATTAAACTGTTTAGCACTGTACCAAACACTACTGATTTGTTAAAAAAAGTAAAATTGCAGACTCCCATATTATAATTTCATCCTGTTAATTCCAAGGAAACACCAAACACTTTTAGCACTCCTTAGATATGTCTTGTCTCGCTATCCTTGTCTTAAAAGAATATCAATATTTTGTAAATGTTTCTAAAATATAGCTATTTTGCCTCAAATCACCTTCACTCTCTAATCTGATGACTACTGTACACCAACACAGTGAATGCTACTAGTAGCTTTGTACCTTTTAGAGCTCTATTATGAATCTTTCTAATAAATATTAAATTAATACTATATTGGAGTTATGTACATTGTGCAAATAATTCATAGCTAGGCAATATTCATGTTATAAAATAATTCATTAAGAATGAACAAATAACTACGCAACTGAAAATATTGCATTCAAGTCCTCTAATTAATGTAGTCAATTCACAAAATTCTGTAGAGTTGTATACAGGAGATTTCAAAGTACTCCATAATGTAAATGCATCTAAAAATATTCCCAATGCTTCTCAGTCTAGAATGCTAAAGGGAAAAACTTGAAAGAAGACAAAAGTGAAGTAGGTTTTTAAGGATCTAATTTAAACATTGTCATTCAGAATGCTACTCTCTTTGATCTAAGGAAGAAGTTAGTAAAATTTTAGTCCAAAACCAGGATTTTGCATTTAAAGGAGCTAAGTTTGTCTTAGTGGCCCAAGACTGAAAAAAAAAAAAAAAAAAAGAAAGAAAGAAAGAGAAAGAAAGAAAGAAAGAAAGAAAGAAAGAAAGAAAAAGAAAAAGAAAAAGAAAAAGAAAAAGAAAAAAAGTCAAACTACATTGAGAAGAAATATCTTTAAAAATACAAACTTAAAATGACTTTCCAAAGTTTTAAAAGTCCTCTGATTCTTCTGAAGGTTAAAGCAGGCAAAGCAAACCTGACTGCATAATGGTATGTATTGATTGATCTTAAAAGATGTTTGACAAAATTAGTATATTGCCAACCCTTTAGTAGTAGGAAAAAGTCTTGAACATAGGCAGTTAGGATACAGTGACTAGGATACAGTATTCCTTTATGCTACAACTGCCTAGTTCCAGGATATTTTTGAATTTCAAGTTCTCCCCCTGTCTGATGTTTTGATCAAGAAAGATGAGGAAAAAGGCATTTAAAGTTGGATTTTACACCTCATTTGAGAGTGCTGAATTCCTTTAACATTCTGAGAAATAAAAAGTGATGTGTTCTGAAACAGCTGTAGATAATTAGAATGTGTTCATTTATAAATAAGCCTCATTTATTTGTATATTCTAACACTGATCTTTGCCTGTGAACCATGAAATCAAGATTTGTAGAGTCAAGTTGATTTCCTTCATTTGGCTTCTGTGAATGCACTGGAAGTGGACAGAATATTTGGAAGTTCTTCCATATCATATTTCCCCTTGCCAAACATTAAATCAAGCTATCTTTAAAAAAAAAACAACAATACTTTATTTAATGAACTAACAACTAACTTAGCTATTCCTTACTGATAAAGAAAAATCACATTTAGAAATGAAAAATAGAGCTACTGAAGCTCTGGTCTCTTAAGATCGTCATGTATTTTCCACATGGCATTATTCTTATCAAAAATAGCTACCAGACTGCAAGCTTTTGGATTTTTTCCCTTGTACCACCTTCTCATCCTTTTTATTTTTTAAAAAAGAAAATGCTCTGTACAATCACATGTAAAATCATATGAGCTACAAACCTCAATAAATAATCAGTGAACAATAAGCGATGTAGTTACCGTTATTATATGGGATTACCAAAATTTGATTTGGGGGCACTGTTTCAGATCACAGGTTAGTATGTGAAACGTGAACTCCTAAAATACATTTCACACGCCATGGTCTTCACGCTCTGTCACCCTCCCTTCGTACATTGAACATACATGTGAAGCCTTCTTTATATTATGTTTTCAGAGAACTGTTGCCACCTGAATTGGTCACTAGGCTCTTTGTCCTTTACAGAAAGACAGGACATGTGATTAAGAATATATTGTTTGACCTTAAAGTTTGGCATTAATAAGATGTAACTAAGTTTAGTCTTTTCTCTGCTGTCTTGTCTTACTGCTCATTTGAAACTGGGGCATATGACAGTCATCAAAGGACCTCTGTCCAAAGGGGAGTTTGTGGACTTTGCTGCAATGTGCTAGTCTTCATTTCACTAATGCATACACCGTATATCCCTAAATGTATTGGATCACAAGACAGATGTTGTAGAATCACCATTCTGTGACATCAGGGATTTTGGTTATTTCGTTTACTAACTCAGAATATCAATAAAATGAGTACAAGTATCACCTGAATGAATCTAATGCAGATGCCTTATCTTTAATGTTGAAAATACGTTTTCACATTTTTTTTTTTTGCCAAGAAAGTGGAAGGAAATCAGCAACCCCTGCATGTCTACCATGTGACACTTTACACCACTTCATTTAATCCTCCCCATAGTAACGAAGGGCAGGAAGTATTGTCCTATGGAGGCGACTGAACATCAGATCACACGGTCACAGATCAGGTGGGTTCTGAAACATCTTTCAGTCCAAAGTTCCTTTTATTTCTTTTTTGGCCATGCTGTATTGCATGACTTAAGTGATAAGTCAAAAAGAAATTAACCCATCCCTATTCCTAAATGATAGCAAAGCAGACATTTGAAAGAAATGTTGAACAAAGTAGATCTCAAAGTTTTGCAAACTCCATTTTACCAGGCAGTAAGTAAAACATATACAGAAAGGGCAAAGTCCTGGAAACAACCCCCTCCCCCTCCACATCTCAAGGAAAGGATGTACAGAGATATTTAGATATATAGAGGAAAGAGAAAGAGAGAGAGAGAGAAATACCAAGAAAATGAGGCCTGATTTTGGAATCCTGGCTCTGTCACTTAGTAATTCTATGACTTTAAACAAATTACTTGTCTATAGGGTTTCTCATCTTTAAATACGAAGATGCAGTTTTATGTGATGTGTAGTAGGCCTACATAAAATTCTTATCCAGAAAGTGCAATGTATTCTGAGTTAATACTAAATGGACTCTATTTGCCCTGTTAATTGTATTAGTCCAGCACCCTTAATAATATTTACATAATAATATGATTCTAGATCACATTATTTCAAGTTTCAGTCTAATATATGTAATTGGCTCTTTGCATCATCAGAGCATGTATAAAACAGCAGGTTTCTTAGTTTTTATGAACATAATTTTTCAAAATTCAATCTTCACACAATTTTACCCATGCTCTAATACAGTATTTTATAATCTTCATTCAGCAAATTGTATATGATAGTAAAAGATAGCTCTTAGTTTGAGTATATTTGAGGGAAGTGAGAGTAAACAGACTTTTTAAAATTAAGATTTCACAAAATGTACTGCAAGGTTCCAACAGCAGTACTTACAGAGTGTGTTGCCTAAATTATTTGTCCCTGAAGTCCCACAAGATCATGGAGAATAAGACACTGGCAACCTAATGATTCATGAGACTAAATTAGTGAAATACTGCACAAAATACTTTTAATATTACTTTTTTTAGTATTTTATATCAATGAAATGCTGGAATTGTGACTCCTCCAATATTAGCTGTCTTTACAATTTATGATAAGATAATGTCATCAAAGTATCTCCCCTAAATGTCTGCAACTAGTCTTTTGATCAAGAAAGAAAAATTGAGATGAACGCTTCTGGAAGAATTCTGCCCTCATTGTGGAGCCTCTTTATTTTAGTATAGCATTCTATCTTCTGATATTAAATATCCACCTGGCTCTAGCAACTGTAGACCAAAAGACTCTAACATGTTTTTAATTTGTAAAAGGCTTAACAATCACACAGGACTCTTGCCCAAACACCCACTTTGGCATGTGTTAATCTGGGGCTAGGCCTTGGGTTCTGCATTACAATCATGCAATGCTTACATGGCTGCTTCAGCTAAGACTAAGGCATTTAGACTTTCGGTTCCTTCTGTATGCCTGTCGTCAGGGTTTTTGCTCCCCTAAGAAATTCTTTATATTTACTAGACATTATGTTATAGGAGAGAGGACAGAATTTCTAGATGTTGCTGAATTTTATCGAAAGGTAAATTTGTCATCACTGTCCTCTTGCTTGGTGGCTACTCTGAAAGGCAGATGAGGCAAGGATGGGCTGAGCGGGGCTGGCATTTTTGATCTGTCTTCCAGGTTGATTATTTTCTAGCTGGATCTTACTTTCCAGAAGTCGTGGGTTGTCCTATCTTCAGGTTCCAACAAATACATACAGTAAATACATGAGAAAAATGTGTATCCCGAATATGAACAGACTTTTTGTTGTTATGATTCCCTAAACGACACAATATAGCAGCTATTTATATAACATTTGCACTTGTATTATATAAGAAATTTAGAAATTTGAAGTATATTGAAGGATGCGAATGTTAGATCCAAATACTCCAGTATTTTGTATAAAAAATTTGCACCCCCAGATTTTAATATCCAAGAGCAGTCCTGAAAACAATGCCTACCTAACCTGAGACAGGATTGTATAATTTTGTAAAATGTGAAACACATGCATATACATGGGGTAATTGCTTATTATCAGAAAAAGGGCTTAGTTCATGGCATTTTGTTGAGAAATACTATGTACTACACACTGGAAAATAGTTACTAGAAATGATTAAACTAGTTTTGGAGTATGCAAAAGAATAATCTGACAGTTCCAATCAGGAATAATTGCTGTTCTTTTATTTGTATGTAAAGTGGGGGAAAATCACATAGGCAGCTGTGACAAAAATTGAAAAAGAGTGTCTAGAAAGTAATATTGTTTTGAATTTTACAGGTACTTTTAAAAAATTCTGTAATACTGATTTGTTTCTTTACAATATTGCTACTCTAAAATGTTTATTATCAGAATCTTCTCTGAGTAAAATATATCTAATGTGACAAAGGTAGAGTATTTTCTAATGTGTATCTGAGAGTTCATCTAGTATTTACTCCCAGTCACAGCCACAGTTAATATAAATGTTTTATCCAAAAGTTTGAAGGATGTCAGTTGTTCTGAAAATTCTGCACAAAAGTGAAAGAAAATATTCTTTCCATATTGTTGATGATATATATGTTAAGTTTATCAAAGCCAAAACACATTACAGTAAACAAAAATTCTTGAATAACTGAAATATTTAAATTTCCTATGAATATATTCTTACAGATAACCACAATGTCTACAAACAAGACATATCTAAATCTCCAAAATACTAATTATTGTTGTATTTCTAATCTTCAAAAAAATTACTAACATGTTCCATTTTTATATTCTTGCTTTATTGATATAAGATGTAAAGAACTTGTCTATGCTATCTTTATATAACCTCAGGCCACATTCCAAAAATTAACAGTTACATTTAAGTGTTGGGAAAAATGATACAGTCTACTAAAATATATGCCCTTGGGTTGTACTTTGTACTTCTTTTTTGTTGTTGTTGAAGGGCATGATTTGGTACATTTTAAATATGCATAATGATCCCTTTCATCGTAGGGACTTTGTACCTGAACATGACATCTCCATTCCTCTTTTTGCCCCACTCCCTTTTCCTCATGTCAATCCTTCTTCCCCTCCTTACTTACAAAAGCTTTGTTCCCATTTTTTCTTCTTTTTTCTCTTTTTTCTTTTCTCTTCCTTCATCACCCTTCTCCCAAGTGCTCCTTCCCAGTTGAACATTTTCTTTCTATTTCATATTTGGTGTGAGAAACCAGAAGTGTAACTAAGTATTTGAATGTATACTAGATATTACATATATTGTACTTCTTAAAGACAATTTATCACATTCTTAAGGTCTTATATACTGCTAATTTCCACCAATCTGTTCTAATTGAAGAAAACAAAATTCTACTAATTTTTGTTTCTGAAGAAAAACAGAAGAAATGCAAACTGAAAGGAAATGAATACTGACTTTGTTTTTAAGCTTAGTCTTTTGTTTAAAATTTTAAGTATTTGTTATGCTATTTCATATAATCTGAATTTTTTAAATTACTATTTTACGGTTTTGATCTGTGTATACATAAATTACCTAAATGGAAAAAACTGATTAACTAGTGATGCTATTTGTTTTTTAACATTCACACTGGAATATTCAAGAATTAGAAGACTAATTCCTGACCTCTTGAAAACCATAGTAATTCAGTGTTACATTTTATTCACTTGATTTGAAAAAAGGATGATTAAAATTACCACAATTTTCAACTGTTATTATGGGGGTCAAGAGAATAGCTAAATCAGTGTTTTCTGATGTTAGCTTCATTAGATTCAACTAAAGTAAATTAAAAAAATAAAATAAAAATAGGGTTTGGGGATACAGCTCAGTGGCATAAGCACCTGCCTGGCAAGCGTGAGGTTGTGAGTTTGATTCTGGTACCTAAATAAGTAAATAAATAAAAGGAATCACCCACAGAGTAAATTAGAATTTCTTAAACTGGGTCCCAGTATAAGCAAACATTAAAAAGTCCACCAATGGACCATAGACTGATACAACCACTGTGGAAATAAGTGTGGAGATTCCTCAAAAAACTAAAATGAGAGGTTCCATTTGACCCAACTATTTTTCCTCTTGGTATCTTCCTCAAAGAATTAAAAATGTTGTACCACAGCAATACATTCACACCCATGTTTATAGCTGTACAGTTTGTAATAGCTAAATTTTGGAAACAGCCCGAATGCCCATCAACTGATAAATGAATAAAGATGTAGAGCTTTTGTTATACAGTGGAGTACTTCCCAGTCTTAAAGAATAAACTTGAGGCATTCCTAGGTACATGGATGTACCTTGAGACCATACTGTTAAGTGAAATAAATTGGACACATATATGTAAATATTGCATTGTTTTTCTGGTGTGAGATACCAAAAATGTATATAAGAACCAAAATCTATAATAGAGTCTGTGAAATAGGAAGAAAAAAAGTGTTCAAATGGGAAGGGAAACTAGGGAGAAAGGAGGAGAAAAGGGATGAAGTGAAAAGAAAAAAAATTGAATACATGGAAAAAATGGAAACAAAGTTTTTGTAAATAAGTAGGAGAAGAGGGATTGAAGGGAAGGAAGAGGATTGAGAAAAAAGGAAGAAGCAAGATTTATCATGTATTGGTTTTCTCCATTGAATGTGATCATTATGTATATCTAGAATGCACCAATAAATTTAATTAAGTTAAAAAAAAAGAGTTAGCAAAGCCTACATGAAAGAAAGGGAGAAAAAAAATCTCACCAGTGATTGAATGTGAGCTTGGGTTAAGAGCCACAATATTAACTGTTTAATACATACTGACTATTTGCATCAATTATGTTTAAATAGCCTCAAAATATTTTTCAAAAATTTAAAACATAAAACATATATAAAAAAATCAATACAGAAAATTTCTTATCCCCAGGGTAGAGTGGTTAAGTGCATAAATAGTTTTCTTTGTAGCTTATGAAAATGGATATTATATTGTTCAAACAGAAATCAGTTTATTAAATCATCTCTTTCATAACTTTATTCACAGATTAAAATTATTAATTCAAAACATATGAATTTATCATCATTTTGGGAGTCAATGAATATAATGATGTAAGAAATAGGTTAGTTATTAATTTTAAATCAGGCAGAAGTCTGATCAGGAATTATTTACATGAAACAAAAACATTTTGAAATGCTCCCTGGAAAACACTATAATGTCACAACTATTCATAAATCTACTCTGTAAAAATTAATCACCAGTAATCTTACTAAGTGAAGCTATAAATTGAATGATTTTCATTTTTTGTCATTCAAAATGCATAATATCTTAATTTCCTGAATATGAATCTTGGCCTCCTATTTAGCTTTTGTAGGTCACCTGGTTCACATTCTTATGTTTTAGTGAGCTTAATATTTTTAAATTGAGGACCCTATAGAAAATAAGAGAAAAACTAATAATAATCATTAGATGGAAAAACCACTTTGGTTAGATTCTCACACCTATTATCCTCCTTCAATTTTTTAACAATAACACATAGAATTAACACCTCTAAGTTTTCTGAGCTACTTAACACATAACTTGCCTGGATACCATAATTGAGTGGAAAATAATTGTCACTCCAGTGGCAACTCCTGATCAACTGGAAATGCCTATTTTAAGCATAGCCTTCAGAAGTTTTGTCCAAGATTTAAACAAAAATGAGTGGGTGGATTACTTACGTCTTTTGCAGCAAGTGGAAAGAAGTGCCTTATGGGGATATAATCAATTCATGTGTGATTTATGTGGCATTTTTGATGTAAACATTGTGAACACAAATATCTGACACTTACGTTTTAGAAAAGCAGAATCCTAAACCCTCTTTTAGAGATCATCAAAATTAACTACCAGTTGTGCAATAAGAATCGTTTTTTGTTTTTGGTTTTTTCTTTTTCTGCATCTACTGACCAATGAACACAGGGCATCACCAAGCACTCACTGAGCTACATCCTCAACACTAATTAATTTTTATTTTTATGCAGAATCTTACTACATTGCCCAGTCTGGCTTTGAACTTATGATTCTCCTGTCTCTGCTGCCAAAATAACTTAGATTATAGGCAAGCACCAACATATCTAGCATCTTGGTTACTTTTCTCTTGTTGCTAAGACAAAATGCCTGATGCCCAAAATTAAAGAAGGAAAGGTTTATTTAGCTTACAGTTTGTGGAGGTTTCAGTCCTTACTCTGCTGACTCCAAGGCAGGGTGGCATGGTAGATGAGCAACATATCATGGCAAAAGCAAAAGCAGTAAGAGCAAAAGTGAGGGGAAGAGCAAGCCTCTTCTGCCTTACATTGTAAGCAGGCTATCGCCCCATCCCCAGAGTGGGTGTACCACTCACACCATGTCACTTAGATAAACTTCTGACCTTCTCAAATTGACACAATGGACAGTATCCTAGAGAGTTAAGGGCATGTCCTTTACACTCCAGGATGGAATGCCACTGAGTTAGTTAAGCTTCTAGACTTCTCAAGTTGACACAATGTATGAACCATAACATCTAGTTACAAAATATTTTTAAATGTGAGCAAAAAATTTTGCATAATTCACTTGACTTCTTACACATATTTATATGACTGAGTTAAATTTAGAACTTTCGCTCTCTAGCTCTCTTCTCCTGTATTCAGTTACCAAGTCCATCTGATCACACCTGTCTCCCTCAGGTGCTGTCCAAATCCAATCTCATCACAATGCAGAATCTCTTTTTTCTTGTTTTTAATCTTTTCCAGCCTGCCTCATTCTCTGACTTCGACTTGTGCTTAATCTTGGCTTTATTCCTCTTGCCCCTTTAAATAGTCAGCAAAAATCACTTCTAATTTATCTGTGATTTCTTTATTCCAGCCAGTCTTTTCCCTTTTTCATTCTCTCCATACCCCTGGGTCCATCATTCCCTCAACCTGTACCACATTTTTTCTAGTCATCTTCATCCATCTTTCCAGGCTTCTCTTCCCATCACTCTAAATTATTTGTCTTTTCTGCACACAGTGTAATTCACAAGATAGCAGACTTGAGAAAACTCTTGAAAAAAGTTTGTCCAACCCTGTTACAGATAAGGACTTCAGAGGACACGTGATTATTCAATGTTTTTCCTTACTCATTGTGGAACTAATTCTTGATTAAAGTTTCTTGATCGTGATGATCTCCAAGATATTATTTTTCTTAATTTCCTGGCTAAACATTCCCATGCCAGTGAGTCTGCCTTACATGTAATATAATTTATCCCTTTTTACTGGAGTATTTTCATCAGGTTTTGAAGTATAGAACCATAATTCAAATCTACTTTCACTAAATAAAAGTTTTAAAAAATCAAATACCTTTTACAATTAAAAGCATCTTTGTGGAATTAGTAAAATTATTCTTTAATTTCTTCAAGGAGAAAAAGGGAGAGACTACAGTTAGTTAGGAACCAGGATGATAAACAATAAGGACTTTCTCTGTATCTTATTTCTGTTTCTCCCTATGTGATAACTTGTTTTTTTTCTACTGAGCAGCAATATTTAATGGTGCTTGAGTGTCATGACTTTGATTCTAGACTGCTTCAGTTAAAACCTGTCTCCTCCATTGTCCAGTTCAGTGATTTTAACCACAATCGTGTCTGTACCTCAGTTGCCTCTTTTGTAAGATAAGAATGATACTGAAATGTTTTAAATAGAGTGCCAAGGTAACAGGGTTAAAAACCATGAATTACCAAAATGTTTAGAACATGCCTGACCACATTATAAAATGCTTAAGGATTGTCACCATATTGTTGAACCAGGATATTCTTTTGGTAGACAGTCATACCTAAAAGCAGATTTTGGATCTTGATCAAATAGTTCCCTGAAAATATGGAAAGGTGTTCCCTGAAAATATGGAAAGACATAACCTTTAATTAGGCAAATTGCAAGGAAAAATGTGAATTTACTATGCTAAATTCTTTTATTATTTCCTGGACCAATTTTGCTCCCAGGATTATGTTCCATGGTTGGCTACTCCTAGGTTACTGATCACTTCTCCAACTAGAGCACCAAATATTTTCAGATGTTTGCATTTTTGGGGAAGCTGGACAGACATCCCTGTGTCAGTATAGGTTCTAATAATGTTCAGCTTGGCTAGTCCATATGAGATATTGCTATGGCTAGCAGAAACACCAAAATGACACCCAGGATTTGGAGGCAGATTTATTTTACATCTGGATCAGGATCATTCCCAAAATATCAGGTCCTGATCTCTGACAGTCTAGGGCTTATTCAGATAAGTTAGTGGGAAGTACAGAGCCAGAATGGCTGGTCAGTTGTGGATTGGTTCTTACAATATGCATCCCAGTGACCAGCCATTTCTAAGAGACAGAAGTAACCAGAACTGGAACAGGAACTATTACCTGGGCAACTAACAGACTGAAGTATACTGGCTGGGAGGTGCATCTTCTGCTACATTTTCCCCCTCTTTTAGTTTTCCTGGCAAATGTTTGCTGGGCATATTACATGTGATCTTCTGAGAAAAGCCCCAACTAAAAGCAGTAGCATTAGAGTTCTCACTGATTCTAGGATGGGCCCTAGCCTAGGTCCCCAAGATTGTTTTATCACAGAGATTTTTTTTGGTATTGCTTTATTTCTAAATTACTTTTAGGAAGAGTCAGAATTTAGGATTGTGTGTTCTGTAACATTACTCTGGCAAGGTAATGAGGGAATTAATCTGATGTTAGGAGAGTGTCCAATGTGTCTTGGACACTCATCAAATCTTGATCAAGTGTTTGATTCATTGTTCTATTCTCTTGGGGCAACTGTTCATAGAGTATAAGACAAAATCACAACTAGCAGGGCCCGCGGAAGCAAGGACTTGGGTATAGAGCTGAGAAGGCACAAAAATCAAAGGAAATAGGTAAAGATCTACCCTATGAACAATGTCCTGTAAACGGCGTTCAGGTGTGTGTGGATCAGTCAGCATCCTGACCAGATCAGGGTTTTGAGTGAGTTGTCTCTTCAGAGTGAGCTCCAAGGGAGCTGTCTAGTCCAGGTAAATTTTCTAGAACTCTGGAATAGTGAATCTAAAGCTGGATTTCTGAAACTTGTAGAAGTAGTTAATATGTACCTGGGTTATATGTGTGTGCAGGAATGCCTACAGGTGTAGATGATCTTTTAGCTAAACTTTTGTGGAGCTAGTTACAAGCTGTTTCTATAGGGTCATGTTTTATTTTTTCAACTTTTTAGAGCTTGTTACATATATGCTGTATGTAGTTTTTATTTAGTTATCTCTTCTACAAATGCAGACCCATTGTTGCTGCCAATAATCAAGGGTAGGTAATACCTAGGGATAACTTTTCACAGCAGGACCCTACAAACTTTCACTGCCCTCTCAGCTCAGGTAGGGAATGCCTCAGGTCAGCCTGAGTAGGTGTAAACAAGCACTAAGTCTATCTGTATATCTTTAAATCAGGGAAGGTCAGGGCAAGTGACACAGACACTGAAGCTTGAACCAACTGCAGGGGTATAGGTGCCAGTGCTGTGGCTTGACCTTCCAGAACATATGACAGGGAGCAGGTCTGGCTCTGATTAAAATGGATCTTCTGGGAGTACTAGGTAAAGATTTTCTGGTTGGGGTTGATGTTTCAGTCAATTAGCTCCCTGGAGGGGGCTTAGGAGTACAAGCTTGGCATTATTGGTGGCAGGTTTCTAAACAGTAGCAGGAAAGCCTTGACTCAAATAACTTTGTCCAAGGTGTTCATAGCATATCTAACTTATTAGAGTTAGTGCATCTATTCCTAACAGAGCTACTTCCATCTGTGAACAGGGTGTACTCAGCCATGTGTCACGGGATTTCTTCCACAGTTATTCAAGAGGCCTAGTACAGCAGTGGCACCTGAACCACTGGGTCTCTGCCTAAAGTGAGCTTGTCAGCTTTCTTGATCAGAAGCACAGTGGCTGTTAGAGCATGGAGACAAAGAGGAGCAGGCAGCCCTTAGGGACTGGATCCAAGTATTTGCACAGGTAGTTCAAGGGGTGCTCCCAGGGGCTCACAGTCTGAGCAAGCATCATTATTTTTGTAAACTCAAGGATCCAGAGTCTATAGAAGTTGGAAGCTCCAAGAAATTCATGGAGTTTTTTTTTTATAATAAGTTTATACCAGATATTGTAGCAGAGCTTTCGTGTCTTTCCAGCAGGCAGCTTAGGTGTCACAACTCTGAAGTGCAAGAATCTTTTCCATAAAGGGTGGTCCAGACCTGTGGTCTTTCCACTTAAAGGTAAAGAGGGGTTGGCTGATGGGAGCCAATTGAAGGCAGAAGAAAGCATTTTTTAGGGCCAGGCAAGTATAACACCAGGCTGTGTGTGGCAGAAGACTGAGGCAATGTATACGGGGGGGGCAATTGTGGTAGCGTTGGTAACTTGGAGATCTTGAACTGGCTTTATAGGTAGGAGAGCTGTATTTTAGCACTTTGACAGCCTATAGACATTTTACGGTTCTGAAGCCTTACTTTTTCCTTCTCAGGGACCATGATGAAATGGGGAAGGACAGAGAAACAGGCTGTCCCAGAAAGAAGGTGATGGAAACTTGGCCAAATCTGTTGTCAGAGGCTCCCTGAAAATAGTTCTTAACCCCCATGGCAATTTAGTCCAAGTGAGTTGTGTCTTGTTTTAGGATTTTCCCAGTGTATAGGGTTTATGGGATTAACTCACAAACAGAGGAAGGCATCTTTTAAATCTAGACATGTCTGACATGCGACTGAATGCCCATGTACTTCCCATGACATAGGAGATTGCAGGGTTGATGGTCAGACCTGGAGGTGAGTCTATAACTCATAACTCTGGGAAGAGAGTTTTCAGAATTTCAGAATTGTGGTTATCTATCTCAGGCTGATGCAGGCATAACCTCCCTCTCAGAGAAACATTAATGCTGAAAATGCAGGGTTAAATGAGGGGACTGGCTTGTGCAGGTATTCATATTTGAAGAGATGTCCTCCCAGACTGCAAGCTTGTGTCTGGAAGAAGTGACAAGAGGCAAGAGTCCTATTTGCCCTGGTGATGGTAACTTTTTGACAGAGTAAACTTCTGAAGACGGAAAGTTCTATTCCATTGTCTACCAGGAAAGTCACAGGTTTGACCCTGACTTTTATAATGACCATGGGCTCTCAGATGCCCAATATGGTAGAGCTCAGTCTGTCCTATCCATCCAGGACCAGCAGGGTAAGGAGAGGTTTAGGTGGAACTGGGCCTGGATAATCAGGTTTCGTTGTGCCTTGCAGATGGGGGGGGGGATTTATTTTTTCTGTCCATAGCCCTTATAACTTGTAGCCAGAGGGTATGGTCATCTACCAGGCTGGATTTTCTTATGAACATTAGGTGCTTATTTTTAAAATAAAGTTTCTATGGAACAGTGGTTGATAGACTTTTAGTCCCCCTCTTTGATGTCTTTGAAAAGCACTTGATTGGGTTATTTCTAGGCAAGGTGACCTTTGGAAAGCCCATGGCAACTCATTTGTCAGGGCTGACAGTCCAATGTTTAAAATGTGAAACTCAAAAAGAATTGCTGACAATTGTCTTGGGTGGGCATCAAATAATACCATCTGACCAGAACAGAAGCAGAAGACTCTGGAGGGTAGGCTTCTGTGGCCAAATGCAGTCAGTGGCTAGCTGGAATCAGTTCAATTTGCTGAAAGTAGAGGAGTTGGGAGCAGGGAGTGAAGCTACAGGTGCTGGCAGTAACTGTAGCAGCCAATGAGGGTGCCAAGGCAGAATTCTCAAGAAGAATGGGTCTCTCATTCCCTTTGAGCAGGTTGGTTTAATTTTTAACTCTGTAATCTCAAAAAAGTCCTCTTTTTTTCTGCAGTCAGGGCCTGCGAGTTTTGACTAATAAGTTCCCATCTCTGACTTCCTACATGTGTTGTTTACCTTTGAATGATTGTGCAACAGACAAAAAGTGGGTGCCCCTCAGAGAGAGACCATTTAGATGCCTGACTGTCCATGCCCCTCAAGGGCACTTAGGTGCAACTTAGTTACGGTGGGTTTGAGGCCTCCATTATACCATATGTTGGTCACTATGGAACCACAGGTGAGGGCCAAATCAGACATTATGACCATTGCTTTTCCATCTGGGTGCACAGACAGAGCAGCCAATGGCTTACACTATCTGTTTCACTTACACGTTCACTTAGCAGGCAGTCAGAGGTTAAACATTCCAACTCTCTTCCCTTGAGAGTGATCTTGACTAATGAGAGTTAATCAGACTCCCCTTCTGCTTGAACTGAGCAAGACTGATAGTGAGACTAACTGGGGAACCTCTGGGGGTCTTACTGGAATCAGGCAGGCAGGCAGACAGACAGACAGACTGTGTCCTCCTCCCTTTGGGGTCTGATGTGAGCTGCTCAAGTGGGGAGCTGAGAATATTCCTCCAGGCCTCCAAGAGAAATCAAAGATATTTCAAGGCTGTGCCATCCCATCAGGACCTGAAGAGGTCCTTGCTCCATACATGAGGGCCATGAGCAGTGGACAAAGAGGTCAGCATGGTTAGTGTTGCAGTCAGGGGTTACAGGGAAAACAACTGCATACAGGACACAGAATTTATAATACTATTTTATGATGATCACCAAGAATTAAACACAAGAAAGTGCAGGAAAATCTGTCCACAACACTAAAGACCCAGAATATTCAGTCAAGGGCCTGGATCCCACAGCAATGTCCTGCATAAGTACAGCTAAAGACCCAGAGCACATGACAATGCCTTCCACAAATCCAACTTGAAATCTAAGAGCCCATGATAAGGACTCATGCCAGTCTATTTTACGGATCTGTGCTGGGAAGGCCAAAGGTCAGTGGTGGAAGCTAGAAAGTCTATGCCAGTGGGGTGAAGGAGCTGTGCAGTAGGTTGAGGGTTCTACGCTGGAGCCAAGAAGTTATGCTCAAAATAAGAACCAGAGCTCCCCTGAAGAGTACCACAGACAATCTCAGTGGCAATGAGGTCCTGAGCTCCTCCGACAATGAGGACAGTCAAGTACAGGTCAGAAAGCCCAGGGTGACAAGCTTCTCCAGCACACATCTTCCCCTCCAGTGCCAGGAAGCAATGCTCAGTGTGAGGAGCAGAGCTCCCCCAAAGTGAACCGCAGCCACTCTCAGCTATGAGGTCCTGAGCTCCTCCAATGACAATGGCTGAATCCATATTGGGGAAGCCAGCATGACAAACTCCTCCAGGAGAACCAATGACTCAAAACAGCAACACTTGGAAGAACACACAACACCTTGCTCTTCTTCTCCACGTCTCTATTTATGCTGGCAACTTTCTTCAGGTGGGCCATCTAGTGGTGTTAAATTGACCACCAGTTTTTAATCCATAACAGTCAGTCTTCCTAGTCAATGCACTAGATGAAATGACAGGCAAAAACATCAAAATGATACCCATTACTTGGAAGCAGATTTATTTTATGTCAATTAACACTGATTCAGATCATTCCCAAAATATCAGGCCCTGATCTCTGGTGGCCTAGGACTTATATGGGATAAGTAAGCAGGAAGTACAGAAGCAGAATGGCTTATAACTGGGGATTGGTTCTTATAATATGAATCATAGTGACCAGCTGTGCATCACAGTGACCAGCCATTTCTAAGAAACAAAAGCAACTGGAACTGTAACCAGAACTATTACCTAGGCAGCTAACAAACTGAAGTATACTGGCTGGGAGGAGGAGGTACATCTTCTTCTACATCATGAGCTTTATAAAACTTACTTGTCATGTGTCATGTTTGATTGAGTTTGACTCTTTGTTCACCTTACTCAATTTCATTTCTGTATCACCAGCATAATGTCCATTAAAAAAAAAGTTAACTTCATATTTCACTCTATGGTCACTGGCTATGATGATTTACTATCTCTTCTTAATAAGTTTTAACTGTAAACAGTAAGTAATCAGAACTGAATGTAATTTCTCTTATTCACTTTTCTTTCATTATGCAGTACTGAACTTTACTCTTTAACATTGAAACTTTCTGATGTAGAAATGCTACACTTGTATGTCCTTGAAAAGAATTACATTGGTTCTGATGAAAGTTCTTTAAAAAAAAAAAGGTAGTAATGAAAATGCTATTAGGTTTAATCCAGGATTAGCAAGAGATATCCAGAAAACCTCTTATTCTTAGCAAGTCTGAAGGCTTAATGCAGAGGGATGTATACCACCACCACAATATATATACTTGAATTGAAGAACAGTGACATTTAAATCATAGTACTTTCAGTTAGAAGCAATATTTCAGGTAAAACTTAGGAGTCATTTTCCAAGGTATACTTAATCTTTCACCAAGCATTTTATTTGAATATGGATTACTGATCTGGCCTTTCAATACACACACACACACACACACACACACACACACGATCTACCACTACCAACACTATGTACAACACCACAATCTGCAATTACTACAGCAGTTGTAAAAGAAGTGAAAAAAATACAGACTCTTCCAAGCAAGCAAATTCTAGTATTTTTTCCCAATATCATTAAAACTCTAGCAGGAATATGTATACAATATACATCAGAGACCTCCATAATTTTTAAGTCGAGAAAGAGATCCAATTACTTCTAGAATGCCACAGGGTTTCCAACAAAAAAGAATGTCAAAAGTGAAGAGTAATTACAGATTTATCTCTTCTTCACAAGGATCCACGTATATTTTGGGTTGTGTTTTATTTACTAGAATATTAAATTTTATTCTAAGCCAAAGTGATTATTGAGATTTTATGAGTAGACATATTAGACAAAGTTATACTAAATTTTGATTTTTTCTTTTGAAACATTTCCAGAAGTACTGAAAGTTAGACAAAAAATTAAAGCTAATTGAGTTGTCCTAGTTAAAAAAATTTGATGTGTCCAAATCTGAGACTCAGAGACTTGGACCATACATCAGAAGAAATTACTTATTATTTCCAGAAGATTCAATTTAAAGCAAGTTACAGGAGAGATCATCATAAGGAAATGAAACCGATCTTTAATTAGAATAATTAAAAGCTAATTGTGATTTAATTACAGATAAGATTAAATTTTGCCAAGTTAAATATTCAATTGAATGGTAGTGCTTGATCGAAGGTTTGTTAGATTTAAATTCTAACCATGGAACATGATAATAAAAAAGAACTACATCTTTATTTGTGCATATTGGGCTTACATTAAAGCAACTGCATAGTTTTGGTACAATGAAATTTTAAAGGTGAGAGAGTGATCAACCATTTTAATTGTCTATTATGTGAGATAAATGCTAACAACATGTAAATCAACATATACTTTAACTTTTCTCAGATAGAACAACCTAAAATACTGAAGATTAAAGTACTCTTGAAGCTTATGGGTTACATGCCCAAAATGTTTGAAAATGTTTTCAAGAGAAGGGAGTGCTTAAAGGGATTACAACTCTCAAGACTATTGTAGCAAATAATATTGTGTACACATAAATCTTCATGTGACTGCTATAAAAAGCAGTTGCTGTAAAGACCAACCTTTAGCAGATGGAAAATACAAACTCTCAATGCATATAATAAAGCTATTTTGATAAGTGTGCTGTAGCTTCAATGTCTCCAGAGTTTTAGAAAACTATTCAGCAATTATGTCTCTGTTGAGGTTTAATTATCCCATTAAATATTTATTTCCTAGTATACTACATAGTAAATTACAATACTCCATTAGAAAGGATGTATAAATAGTTACTGCTAGGTAGAAACGGCTTAAGCAAATAATTATTTACAATTACCTTACAACAGTTTAATATTTTGCTCAGAACAATGCATTGGAGGCATCCAACTTTTTTTTTTTTCAAAATAAAAAGGATCACTTACGTTTATTTTATTTGGTTGCTATTATCTAGTCTTCTTTGTAATAAACCCTACAAGGATCCAGTTAGAATTTTAATTTGATCCTCAAGCCACACTAAATGAACTTGGGAAAGGAAAGTTATATAAAGAAATGGAAGAATGCAAAAGGCCACTTAAAGTGCTAAAGACTTTTTTTAATCTATCCTGTTAGGAAGATCGCTTCTGTCAAAAGCTACCATAGGTTACCAAGAAGATTACTATGCAAAGATACAGAAGAAGGCAGAGCTTTTGGATAACAGTTTCAATTTGGAGTCCCACAGGGGGAAAAATAAAGGAAAGGAAAAGAAAGGAACCCAACACAATCCATTGATTTTAAAGTAAGATCAATGGTTCCCCACTAAATTGGTGCTTATATGTACTTGTATTGTGCCTATTATTTTTTTTTATAAAAGGTCATTATGCCTACAAAATAATCTCTGTCATTATATCTGAAGCAACATAGCATGGAGAAGATATATTAAGATTGAAGTTAATTTTGTCCGTATTAGTCAGATAAACTTTAGTTCTTGAAGGTATTACACACGTATGTGTGTGTGTACACACGTGTGTCTGTGATGGTTGAGGGAGGTTTCTGTGTGTCAAAACAATTTGGAAGACTAAATTAAATAAGCACATTCTTAATGGCATGGTTAGCAAAGTTTTAATGAACTAATCTTATTATGAGTGTCCTCAAGAAAACATAAAGCAAATGTTTATTAGGAGGATAAAAGATAGCATAAAAATACAATTTAAAATATCATTAGAAATAAGTTGCTAAGACCATAATCCTTTGATTTCTAAATATAGGCCTCAATCAGCATACTATCAATCAGATTCTCTCTTATAATCGTGATGTTGGGAAGCTGACTCACACTTTAGAGAATAAGCAACAGCATGTTGCCCATCCAGTCACTGTTTTCCCTCTTGG
The DNA here is from genome assembly GCA_004363535.1 of Dasyprocta punctata. Lineage (NCBI taxonomy): Eukaryota > Metazoa > Chordata > Mammalia > Rodentia > Dasyproctidae > Dasyprocta > Dasyprocta punctata. The sequence goes on along the minus strand of RJWM01010414.1, from coordinate 8,989 downwards.
AGAGAAGAATGGCATCTGTTTTTTTTTTTTTTTTTTTTTTTTTTTTTTTGCGGCACCGGGGATTGAACTCACAACCTCGCGCCTGCCAGGGCAGGCGCTTAAGGCACTGAGCCAAACTCCCGGCCCTAAGAATGGCATCTGAAGTGGTCAATAAAGCCTGCATTTTGTTACTGGCACTAAATGAATAAGCCATGCTATTCATTTAGCGCCATCAAGGCTGCTTTTGTGTACAAAGGTAGAGACATTATAGTACAAACATAAAACATTTACCTGGCACTTTACTAAAAACGTTTGGCACTTCTGGGTTAGTGATTAAAGGTCCACACTTTGAAAACAGAAAGCCAGGTTTCCAATCTTGGCTCATTCTTTTACTTAAGGAGTTATTTAACATAAATGTCTCAGATTTTTTATCTGTGAAACAAGAATAATCATGCTGGCCTTGGGAGGTTGTTATGAGAACTAATTATTCCATGAAAAGTACTTATCATTTGTGATGCACGTATGTGCCTTATACTTGTAAAGTATATATGGGTGAACTACTATCACTATTATGAGTAATACTCTGATATTTTATGAAAGTTGCAATTTTCCCAGGTAGGGTCTGTATTATCTACCTTTTTTTCTGTGGCTACACATGGGAAATGAGATATAGATGGAAATTATTGGTAGAGTTGGCCCCCTCCATCTGTTCAGTATAAATTCAGAGACTCCAAGAAACCTGGAGACCATGGAAAACATTAACCTCTATACATGTAATATATATGTATATATACGTATACCTATATGCATACCTATACATATTATATACCTATAAAGAAGTTTCTAAAAAGTTTCTTTCATAAATTATGCATAATAATAGCTAAGCAACAATAATAATAAAATAGAGTATAACACTATAGTGTAATAAAAATTGTGTGATTATGGTCTCTCTCCAAGTATATTATTGCAATGGTGCACACTTGTCTCATCAGGATGTGAAATGATATAATACCTTTGTGATGAGATGAAGTGCAGTGGACAAGGTTGCATTGAGATGTAGCCTCACACTACTCCTGATTCTTCACTTTCGACAGTACATCAGAGACCAACTGATGCGGCTGACCTTGGAACACTAGGGCAAGATTATGCCAATGATTGAGTATTAAAAGTAACAAATGTTGGTGCTTGAAAATTCACAGTAGATGAGAGTTTTGTTGCTATTCTGTTTATATTGAAGTCACTTGAGAAAGTACTTTCTCCATGTTCTATGCCTGGGTGCCTCTGGCACTGTTTTGTGAACGTATATTATACTCTTCCAGAAGAGCAGTCACATCATTACCTTGAACAGACTTCTCTTTAATGAACCTGTTCAACTCTGCCGGAAATTTAGCAGCAACTTCCTCACCAGCATCTGCAGCCACTCTAGTAATATTTGTTTCTCAGTCCAAACCTATTCCTGCATTTGTGTAACAATCCCTTGCTTGCCGTAAATGTTTTGCTGTCATTCATCCCTGAGGATTCCTAGCTGAAGTTTGCACATGCGCTCAATGCTTCTGGTATAAGTTACCGTCAATCAGAACACACTTCCTGTTCCTGTCTATCATCAATCAGAACTCACTTCCTGTTACTGTCTTCCACCCACAAAGTAATAACTTTGTATCTTATTTAAGAATTAATACATTGTGGTTTTAATTTTTGAGGTAAGACTGCAAAACTGGCATAATTTCTTTTTCCTTCATAGCTTCATAGATAGATTTGCTCTCATGTAGATCTTACCGCAGCATATATTTTCTTCTTCTTTCTTTTTTTTTTTTTACTAAATCAAACTTTTTACTTTTTCACTTAATAAATGCACTTTAAGACTTTTCTTTGGCATGCCTGAATTACCAGTATTATTACTTTTACACTGTGAGTGCTGTTACAGGCAAAATAAGAGTCACTTGAGGGCAAACCCTGCGATATTATAACAGCCAAGGTGATCACTCAGATGACCAACAAGGAACTAATAGCAGGAAGCACATACAGCACAGATGTGCTAGACAAAGTGATGATTATTATTCAGGCTGCATGAAGCAGGATGGTGAGTGATTTTATCACGTGTCTCAGAGCCATGCACCATGTAAAGCTTATGAGTTGGTTACCTCTAGACTTGCTCCATTTCTGTCTGAAATAGAGTTAAATATAGTTATAGAAGTAAAGCAACAGCAAGGGGAAGTCTCTATATAGCTTTCATGATGGCTTTTTTTTTTTTATAAAAAAAAGTCCTTTATCCCTCTGCCATTTCCTTCTTAATTTCATTGGCCTGTGACTATGGTGCTCAGAGATCCAGTAGCCATTGCGGAGCACTGGTTAAGCTTGATGAAGAAAGTGAGGTGTTAAAAACACCAAGCAGTGAGACTGGAAAAGCAGAGGTCCCTGCTGATTGCACAGAATCTGTTCACCCTTGAACATCTACTCTGATCTCCTTAATCTGAGAGGTAATAAGTCTTGATCTTGTTTTGGTCATTGTTGTTTAGATTTTTCTGGCATATACAGCTAACTATAATCATTAAAGAGTGCACCAGTGAATTAGTTAAGATTATTCTTTGTTTTGGCAGGTTTAATGAGAAATAATAATAATGCCATTTCTTGAAATAGAGGGAATAAAAGGGTTTTACACTTCCACATTAAACTGCAGGTTCGCATCAAGGACTCCTTTAATCTGTTTAAAACAGATGATCTATGTAATTCTCCAGTCTTCATGGACAGTATTTCATTGTGGAGGAAATCTCAGCTATCCTTTACTCCAGCCCAGCAGGATTTCTCATCACCAGCCTGAGGTTATCAGAAGTTTCCCCTCTCAGTTGTGATCATTATGAAAATAGTGCTGAAGTACTTAGTCAAAAAATGGCAAAGTATACTTCAATTAAAACCTGATAAAAACACAGACCTTTTTATTTATTTATTTTTTTGATAGACTCATGCAAAAAAAAAGCTGTCTATATCAGTACTTTACAGTTAGAAATCACTATTATAGTCATTATTTCCCAATAAAATATCAAACCAGAAAGAAAACAGAATAGGAATGATTCGGATCAACGAAGAATGAAAGGAGAGAATGAAGGAAGGAAAGAAGAAAGGGTGGAAGAAAGGAAGGAAAGAAGGAAGGGGAAAAGGATGGAAAGAAGAAGAAAGCTGGTTTAGATAGGGTTCAAGGGCCACAATGCCAAACACATCATGAGGTGGCTATTTAACAAATGTTGTACCACTGCATTAGAGGGGAGATGGTCAGGCAAGTTACATAATGTTTCTGCTGTTGCAATAATGCCACATTTCTGAAAAACTTCAGCAAAAATGTAAATCTCTGTTCAGGTAAAACACAATATATGTGACTAGCATAATGTACTCATTTACAGATTGTAAGTAATTTGTTGGTAAAATCACTTGTAAAATGTCACTTAGATAAGTATTTCAGAATATATCTATATTTGCATCCTTTGTTCAGTCACAGAGACTACCTGAAATTTTGAGAATTGGGGAGGATGAGAACAATTAGGTACATGAGCAAGTAAAGGGATAAACTGTAGTAAATGATTATATACAACTGCTAAAAATGAGTTGAGATTTGATTTGTTTAGCTCTCAGATTACTGAGAATAAGCAGTTAACTCTTTCTTTTTTTGGAGAAGGTAAAACTTTCTAATTATATAAAGATAACTGCATGTCTTTTTATAAGTTTTTTCATATGAAAACAATACAAGTTTCTTACAAACCACAATGAAGCAACTACAAAAGAAAAATCTCTAAGGCCAAGATTGCAAAAGTAGTAAGAAATGTCCAGTGGTCTCTTTCCATTGCAGGAAGGCTAATCATTTAAGTTTCAAGGCCCTACTTGAGAGAGGCCCAGTTTCTTCTCTGAAATCATCCCCCACTGCTCTTTTCCTTATCTTCTCTCCACCACACCCACCTCCAATCTGTGCCTCAGAAGTAGAAGTGCGCTCCCACCAGAGGACCTTGCAGGGGCTGCTCCAGAGTGTCAGCGCTCCTTCCTGTGAGGCCCACACTATGACTTCTCACACTTTCTTCTGGTTGGTGCTACGAAGTCCCCATCACAGTATGGCTCTTCCTGGCCGCCCCATTGAGAAGTGTAGCCACCCCTCCTCTCGCTCTTCTTTATTGTTTTTCTCCTGACATACTATAATTCTTACTTCTTTGGCACATTATTTGTCTCTCAAGATTGTATTTCCATAAAGGCAGTGACTTATGGTAAGGTTATTAAACAGGATAGTCTCAGTGCCCAGAATAGCACGTTGCACATCATGGACACTAACTAGGTGACTTGAATGATTGAATGAATGGACAAAAGATAAGAAAGCCAAAAACAAAAACAAAAACAAAGCATCTTGTAACACTTGCTGGTGATATCAGTTTGGTGCATCCTATTCCAAAACTCCCTATCAATATGCAGGTGTATATGGGTGCCTGTTGTATGTGTACGTATATGTATGTTCATAAGTGTACTCATTTACATGCATTATATAAAGACTTAGTCTTCACTGATCTAACTTTCTCTATGCAGGTTTAATATATGAATGTAGAGAAATATATATATTTTTGGGGGGGTACTGGGGATCGAACTCACAGCCTCGTGTTTGCCAGGCAGGCACTTGTGCTGCTGAGTTAAATCCCTAGCCCCAAGAGAATTTTTGTGAAACATTTTTTTTAACATTTTAAGTAGTCACAGAAAATTACTATGTTAATTCATATATACACATTTCTATTACTGTTTATAGCAATTTGAATGCCTTCAACTACATTCTACCATTTTAAGTTAGTTCTAAGCTTCTTGGCATATATATACACACATATGTGTATATATGACATATATTTATGTACACAAATCTTTTACAATTATTTCAATGTTTCTGTAGTTAAATGTCTAGAAGAAAAATTGCTGTATCAAAGATGTGTACATTTCTAGCTTATTGTGGAAAATTTTTCAAACATATTCAAATATAATAGTATAAAATCCATGTATACTTAGCATTGCTCTTATCAAAAAATGGCAAGGGTTGTTTTCTTCTATATTCTCAACCACATTTTCCATTCTTATTTTTTTTAAATGTTATTACTTTTTTTTTCATTTTGAGGCAGGATCTCGCTATGCAGTTCACCCTGGCTTTGAGCTCACTTTGTAGCCCAGGCTGGTCTCAAACTTAGAAAGATCCTCCTGCCTCAACCTCTCCAATGGTGGGATTGCAGGCATGTGTCACCATGCCCAGCTTGAATACTATTACTTTAATATAGCATTGGTTTTTATGCAGAAAATAGTATTATTTTACCCATATGCTTCAATATATCTCTTAAAGAGATAACAACACTTAAATCTAAAATTAACTGTGATACCACTTCTACACAAAGTAAGTATTTGAAATTAGAACAATTCTTTTAAGAGCCTCAAATATCTAGTCACTGTTAACGTTTTCAATTGTTAATTGTTGTATAGTGGTTTGGATTAGAAGCCAGATATAATGCTTCTTATGCATCTTTCTGTCTCTATTTTCCCCTTGTATAATGTTGTTGAACAAACTAGTGAGTAGTAAGATTAAGAAGATTTTAAAACATGTTACCAGAAAGAAATTACTAAGCAGTTAAATAGAACAGTCAGGCTTCCCTACCTGTTGGTTTCTTCATGGTCCTTGAATCAGCCTGTTTTCTGCATTATGACTCCATGTGACAGGTCTTCTTTTGAATTTAGGTTTTGTATCATTGCAATTCCTTTCCTCTTTCAACTGGTGATTGCATATGCCTTACTTTTGGTAACTAATACTTCCCTCTATATTATTTTATACATTCTAAAATCATAAAATATACCACACTTGCCCAAGAATTCCTAAAATTCAAATAGTCTTGAAAATCATTGTAAAACAAACACATGGTTAAAAAATATCCAGGTTAGGAATTAGAATTGCCGGTACTTCATATGTCTGTTGTATGCTTCTTCTTGCTTTTATCCCTTCCTTCCAGTCCTAATCTTTTCTTTGCAAATTTGTCATGTTTGTGCATCCCTGAAAAATACAGTGTTGTTTTGTTTGCTTTGGAGTCATGTTGAATCCTTTTGTGAATTTCATTGTTTGCAAAATTCTATGTTTGTCAAACCCATCCTATTGATAAAGATATATATTATATGTAATTTTTGCTGTTGTAGAGCAGTCTCTTTTGTCTGTGTGCTGTAATACGTTTACTCCATCTACCACTGGAGTATCTTTGGATTAGTTCTAGTTTGGGGCTGTGAAATCAAGTTGTTACACACTTTCCAGTGTATGTTTTTCTACAAATGTTTGTAAAAATATGTCTGCATTCTTCATTTTACTAGATAAGGCCAAATTAATTTCAGTTTTACTAGATAATTGTAAGCTACTTTAAAAAAATGAATGTACCTAAGTAAACAAGTTTCTGTAGTTCCATTTTCTCACCAACACTGGAATTTTCTTATTCTTATCCCATCAATGTTAGTTAGCCTGAATGGTCTTGTGTGGTTTTTCATGTTTACAATTTGTGGGATTGTTTGATTGTTAAATTGAGTGTGGTCATGTGAATATCTATTTATACTTCATCTTGGATGATCCTAGCAACATTTGTGTTTGAGGTTTACTTTTTTTTTTTCTAACTTATGACTGTGCTGTATATTTTTGGGATCTGACTTCTCATATGTGTCAGTAATACTTCCTTTACCTGGTAACTACTATGTATGTAACGAACCATTCCTGTTTGTGCAGGAATGCCTTCCAGGACCTCTCCTGCTGCCCATCCTGGGGATTCTCCTGCACAGCACGGGACAGAGCTCGTGGACCTGCGACTGAACTGCATGTGAACTTGTCCTGAATGAGTGTGAAATTTATCTGTTAAAAATTCTTCCAACTAAAGAAACTTGAAACTGTAAGCAAAAATTCTCTCTTGCCAGGTATATACTCAGTGATTCACACATACAGTTATAAATACACCGGTTTTTAACGTATCACAATGCTTGTGTGTTGTAGGACACAGATCTGTGGATATTCTACAAATAAATACATCAATGTCATTGAGTCTCATGTTTTATTCATCTTAACATAGGGGTGTACAACTTAGTATATCTGATGCATTATGTCCTATAAGTTCCTGTCCATGCAAGTTACACATATGTGGGTGTATGCACACACAAACATTTGCACATATATTTCCCGTTGATGTGACCCCAAATACTAACACTGATAAACATAAAATACAGGACATAGTGAGGGAACATTGACCCTGGAAATTAGTTCATCATCCTTTAATGTTTTTCCTTGAAAAAGAAAACTTTAAATACCCCAAAATTTCACAGCTTTCACGTGAAATAAACTTTAAAACATTTTCAAAATTTGACAAAGATACATTAAAAAAACATGGCACTATTAATAATAAACCACAGAGCTATACTATCAATACTGAAAATAAGTTTCAATCAAGCTGAAAAATAATGGAATTATCTTTCTGTTCTGTTTGCCAAAAAATTTCCAAAGTTGTTATAATATGAAAAATAATAAAAAAGCATGCAGCCAAACTACTGAAAGAAATAGTAATTTAGGGCTGTGTTCAAAATGAAAATTTTAAATTACTTTTTTTCTTTCATTTTTTGGCTTAGTGCAATTGTGGTGTTGTCAGTTTTTAAAAGTTTGTAATTTGTAGGAGTTTCTTTCCTCATTCTAAATAAATATTTTGAAATTAAATTGTATCGATTGTTTTTATTTATTTTTACATAAGAAAGAACCCCAAGATAATGGTCCTAAGTTCCATTCCCCAGCACCATGAGGTGGAGGGACTCAAAGTTAAATAACCTTTTGGTCTTTAATAAAACTTAGATTTTTATCTATCTCCTCTTCCTGGAAGGTTTTTTTTTTTATATTAATAGCATGTAAGATGATATGACTCCATGAAAACGTCTTGCGTTTCCAGGATTGCTACTGATATTTTGACTTACATATTTTCTCTTCCATGAAATGTCTCTATATGCCTTTTGATCATGTTTGTGTGTGTAGGTGTAGTGCATTTAATCTTGTAAGACTTTTCATTTGCTTTTTGGAAGTATTAAAAAATATGTCAGTATTTTGTTTGTCATGTATATTGCAAGTATTTTCTCCGATTTTATAATATTTTCCTCTTAGTTTAACATATTTTTGGTTAATAACACCTCTCAATTTTGCTATAGACAAATTTATAGGTCTTATTTATGATCAGCTTTTTAAAATGTTTTTAAGAAACTTTTCCATATTCATAAATTTAAAAAATTTTCAAACAATTTTTAAAGGAAAAAAGGTAGAACAAAATTTTGTAACAAAATAATAGGAGAATAACAATAGCTAATGCATTGCATATTGTTATCTTTAAAGTAGTTATTCAGAGGACTAGACATGGGCATTAAAATTTCTCCAGTCAATGTTAGTACAAACCTCCCTTTTCAATGAACTAAGAAACAGTAGTAGTCTAACTGACTTGCATTTTTTTCCCTTTTCCCTTCTGTTCTTTCCCATTTTCCCTATCCCAGTTCTTCTTCCCTTTTGAGCAGTTTCTTCTCTTTTCACTTATGTAATATCTATTGTACATTTTGGATCTTATTTATTGTTTCAGTTTTTTACACTATGGACACAGTACAATGTTTACACATGTGAGTTTGATTTATTTCACTTATGATATGTCTGGGTGAGGATTTATTTTGGTTGTGGTTAATTGGGGTTCTGTATGCCTCAGTTACTGGTATTACAGATTCTCTTCCCATGTTTGGAAAGTTTTCTGCTATTATTTCTGTGAATACTCTTCGCAGGTCATTGGTATTGACTCCTGCTTTTTCATTTATGCCTATTAATCTTATGTTATTTCTCTTGGCATCATCTTGCAGCTGTTGAATTGTTGTTTCTTGGTTCCTTACTATTTTTAGGAGATCTTTTCTTTCATGGCCATGATCTCCCATGCTGTCTTCAAGATCTGAGATTCTATCTTCAGCTTCATTTAAG
>RJWM01010413.1:0-63267 GCA_004363535.1 Dasyprocta punctata | reverse complement strand
GCACATACTCTTCTCTAGATGAAACCCATTCTGACTTACAAACAGTTCATTATAAGAATGTAAACCATTTATTATAAGAAAATAATTAGATTATTATAACTAGTATGCTGGGCAAGGAACATGACTTCTTTGAATTCCCTCAGAGCTCAATAAATATAGACCTTGAATTTTTTTTTTTTTTTTTTTTGCCTTTTTGAGACAGGGTCTCCCTATGAAGTCCTCACTGACCTTGAACTCACTATGTAGCCCAGGCTGACCTCAAATTCAAGGCAATCCTCTTGCCTCAGACTCCTGAGTACTGGGATTACAGGCATGTACCACCATGCCCGGACTGACCTTGAATTTTTTAAAGCATCTTGAAGAGTCCTAACAATGTTGACAGGTGGGGCATTTCCCTTATTGAAAATTTTTGGCAATAAAATAAAACTACTCAGTGCCAGAGCATTTTTGAAGTACTTTTATTAAGAATGAATTTTGAGTTGCTTTAAATATTTGCAGATTAATAATAATACTCTTTGATAATTAGAAAAACTACAGTTTTAAAGCAATGGTCATTTGAGTACTGAGGCCCTGATATTCAACCCAGTCTTATTTAATATTTACTGCTATTTTTGAACATAACATCAATAGGAGGGAGATTATTACTAGACAAAAGGAAGGGAGTGAGAGGGAGGAGAACAAGAATGTAAGAGAAGGCAATGGGGGATAGATCTTGAAATATCTTATATGCATATATGAAAATATCACACTGAAATTCAATATATTCTAAAATTAATATCCTTTAATAAAATACATTAAAATAAAATAACTTATCAACATTGCTATTAACATTTTTCTTTCAAAGATCTGATCTTATTTTCTAGGGTATATAATTTACATAAGAGAATTAAATGTATCTTTATATATTTCAGCTACTTCACACATGCCTTATCCACAATAATAACAAAAAGAATGACTCTTATTCAGAAATATTTTATTAAAGATTCATAGAATGCTACTTCCTTATTCATTTATTTCAATGATTGAATGATTGATAAAACAATTTTTAACCATCGGCTGTGTGCCTGATTTTGAACAAAACATACGTTGGGGAAGAGACTTACCGAACCAAGAATATAAATAAATGTAATAAATTCTGAAGGAGTAAAGAATACAGACTTTACAACTTTGAAGATAGTTTTATACTCTAGCTTTATTCTTTATTAATTGTATGATACTGGGACACCCTTGAATCTTTCTAATCATCTGTTTTCACATTGGAAAATGACTTTACGCAAGTAGGATACGCTTCTTGTTTGTCTCATGTACTATGTACTATGTCCCTAGCACCTATCATAATGCTTTGGTCACGTAATTTTTTTCTATGTGTAACATAGATTTTTTAAATTTAAAAAACAAAAAAATAAAAATGATACCGAATTTCAAAGCAAAATGATAGGAGATTAACATTGGTTAATGTAATGCATACTGTTGTCTTCAAAGTAGTTGTTCAAATTACAAAATAGAGGCAAAAAGATGATCAAACAATTGAACACTGAAAGCACAAACTGTTCTTTGTAATGAACTAACAAAGATTAGTAGTATAGTTATCTGTCTTGTATATATATATATATATTTTTCTGTACTATGATTATGTAATGATGATAGTGTTCTTAGTAATAATAATTATAAAACAATGATAATAATATGGTGGAATATATACTGTACTTCAAGCAGCGTTGTAGGTCATTTTATATGCTAAATCATCTTGCTCTGAACATTTGTGAAATAAGCATGTTCCTGATGTTCATTTTACAAGTAAGAAAACTGAGTGATTTCCAACATTTGCCTAAGGGCCCTCAGCTATTAAGTGACAGAGTCTGGATTCAGACAACAGCAGCTTTTTATTCTCAGCTTTCCACACTTTCCCTCTTATTTTTCAGTGGTTACTGTGACAAGCAAGGACAGTGATAATCTTCCAGTTAACACAAGCTGGGGTAGTATGGAGTGGACCGAGGCAGAGTGAGACTGAGAGTAGGATCAGTATCAATTAAGAGCAATGCCAATTATATCCTGCAAAAAAACTTGAGAGGCTTCATTAAATTAGAAAAAACAGGGCCATTTGGGGGTAAAAAAATAATATTATCTAATTATATCATTGTCTGTAGAAGTTAGGTTGTATACTATCATATCAGTTTGATACCTCTTTATGCCTAATGGCCAACTCTTCACCTACCTTCTCTTCCCTTCACCCTCTATTATGTCAGCAACAGTGGAGACTCTTGTCAACTTTTAAATAAAAATCCTAGGTTGGTTAGCCAAGGAGTTTCATTATTGAGTGAGATACTGCGCCATCAGGATTTCCCAATTTTCAACTTTAAAGCATTGAACTTTAATTGCTATAAACTTTTCATTTTTAATGATATACCTTTCCCAGTAATATAAAATATTTTTATAACTCACAAGAAATACAATGAGAATGAATAAATTAACAGTTTGCATGGTCTTGGCAATGCAGAGTCAATTTTTCTAGCTTTGAAAAAAGGGACCCTATATAGAATTCTAACTTAACAAAGCTGGAAAACATCAGTTTATATAATATTGCCTTTGTAGGAAGAAATTAATTTGGGAATTATTTCAGTGAAACTCTGCACCATAGGTAATTTAATTCCTTGGTCCTGAATACTAAATGAAAACATTTTAATGAGTATTATTGAGGTATAATTTATATATAATGAAATTAAAATATTTAATTTTACACATTTTGACAGACATATATACTTGCAATTCAGATACTCTGTTACATTCAAAAAAGCGTTCATGCCTCTTTCTGTCCCTCCTCTTCCTCTGTCTTTACTCTTAAGCTTCAGTGGATTTTTAGTCACTATGTATTAAATTTTATTCCCTAAAATTTTATGTAAGGGGAATTATAAAATGTGAATAATTTTTTGAATTGGAGTAATGATTTTTAGGTTTTATAGAAATAACTTGTTCTGTTTATCCATTCATCTGTAGATGTACATGTGGATTTTTTCCCCAACTTGAGATGTTATAAAAAAGCTTTTATGAAAACACATTCATGTATGCATACGTGTGGACATACGTTTTTTTCTGCTCATGAGTACCTAGAAGTGGAACAGCTAAGTGTATGGCACATTAATGTTAATTTTAAAAGAAATGCCAAACTGTTTTTCAAAGCACTTTTACCATTGTTACATTTTCATCAGCATTGTAGTACAGGTTTAGTTTTTGTACCTCTTCCTTAAAATTTGGATTCATCAATCTTTTATTTTCTTATTTTTATTTTTTATTTTTTGGTACCAGGGGTCGAACTTACAACCTCGCGCCTGCCAGGCCGGCACTTAGGCCACTGAGCTAAATCCCTGGCATGATTCATCAATCTTTTAGATTTGAACCATGCATACTAATATCTCACTGGTGCTTCTAACAAGGCAGAGATTATTTTCATTTCCCTACTAATATTATCGATCTTTTTACTGAGATTTTTGTCTGATAATATTTTAATATTCCAAAAAATTATAATTTTACAACCTCTTATAAAAGATGTATTTATATGGGAAAACAAATGTAACAGAATTTCTTAATACTGTCTTCCCTCTGTATCTTTGGACTCTGTATCTATGGATCCAGCCACCTGTGAATGGAAAATAATTAGGGAAAAATGCATTTGTACTAAAATTTCTTGTCATTATTTCCTTAATCAATGCAGTATAGCAACTTTGTGTTTATATAGCATTTATATTCCATTAGGTATTATCAGTAATCTAGAAACGACTTAAGCACACAGGAGCATATATGTACATTATATGCAAATTACTAACTACTTTATATAAGGCACTTGAGCACTGTAGAGTTTTGGTAACTAAAGGGTTTTTGAAGCTGATACCATGTGGGTGCTGAAGGATGACTACATACTAAAATCAAGACAGTGGCTAAATATAAGCATTGTAAATATTGCCACCATCATGTTCTTACATTTATTACAGAATATATTTTATCACTTTGCACCAAATAATCCCTAACATAGGTGGTTTCAACACAATTAAAAATGGGAGTATTATGCTAGAATTAATCCAAGTCAACACAGTACTTAGTAAGAAAAAGAGTTCCTACAGATAGAAAGACAGAAAAAAGAAAAAGGTATATTATACACTATAATACTTTAAAATCTGACATTGTGTTATGATAGCATCTCTTGCCAAAGATTTAATACAACCATTTCAAAGGCAATTCATAGATATATATTTCTATCCCAGAAATTTGCTTTGAGGACAAAATACATTGTATCCAACTCTGAGTTACAAATGCACTTTAAGTTCAAATTTACCAAATAAAAAACAATCAACTGGAAGCCGAGAAACGATGAACAGTGGTGTATCCTCTGACCAATACACTCTGTTTTTCTCTTTAATTGTAGCATATCTAAGTTAAAACCATTATAAACTATTTAAAGCAGAAAACTTAGAAATTATTTTCACTTCCATCATATCTGATTCAAATGTTATCATTTTTTATTTTCTAGGGTATGCTTTGACATCATCTTTGTTTCCTGTGCTAATCCTCTAATGTAAATCACCATTAGCTGTTGTGTGCACTACTGAAGGTACCTCTTCAATGGTCTACTAACAATATGGTTTCTCTTCAGTCCTTCTCATTTCAGCAAGTTGATATTTGGATCTTCAAATAATAGCCAAATGTAATATCAAATCCTTACTCCTGCTTAAAATCTTTATATAAACCTCTTAAATACACACACACTGTAACATGCATATGTGAACACACACATTTTAGGCTCAGACAGTTTGGTTTTGGTGAATTCTATCAAACATTTAAAAAAGAAGTAAGACCAGTTCTGTGTAAACTATTATAAAATATTGAAGAAGAAGGCTGGGGATTTAGTTCAGTGGCTCAAGTGCTTGCCTGGTAAGTATGAGGTTGTGAGTTCCATCCCTGGTACCAAAAAAAAAAAAAAAAAGAAAGAAAGAAAGAAATATATATATATATGTATATATATACACATATATATATATACATATATATTAAAAGGAAAGAATATTATAGACTAATGTCTCTCATAGACAAGATATAAAAATTCTAAGAATTCTAGTAGATGAAATCCAGTAACATTAAAATTAAAAAACCTCATGACCCAAAATGTTTTCTGTCAAGAACATAGTATTTTTTAACATTCAAAAATCACCATATTAATAATTCTTTTAAAAAGTCTCAACAAAGAAAAAAATCTGACCAAATCTAATACATATTCCTGATTAAAACAAAACAAAACAAAACAAAATAAAATAGAAAACAACTCTCATCAAAGAAGAAATATAGGGAATTTCTTTATCCTGATAAGTGATATCTGTGAAAACCCTACAGTTAGCATCATATGTAATGGTGAAACAGTGAATACTTCTCCCTTAAGATCATGAACAAGACAAGAATATCCTCTCATATTATTTTTATGTAACAATATGCTTGATGTTCTAGTCAGCACAGTCTGGAAAAAGAAACAAAGGAAAATTGAAAAAGGTTTGTTCATAGATGATATGACATGATCTGATAGAATATGCTTTTAAAAGCTACCAGACTGATAGGAGCATTTAGCAAGATTGAGAAATGCAAGGTTTTTATACAAATCTCAACTGTATTTCTCCATATTAATAACAAACAAACTGAAATCAGTAAAGTACTCCATTTACAACTGCATAAAATATAAGATACTTATAGATAAATTTGATGAAATAAATAAGCAAGTTTTACACTAAAAGTCCAGAATAGTGCTGAGGCAGAATAAAGAAGACTTAAAATATGAAGAAATATTCCTGTATGAGATGAATCACTATCTTAAAGATGTACATTCTTTATAAACATGATTTCACATTTCAAGTAGAAATTTTTATAGTGAGACATCAACAAGTTTATTCTAAAATGGTGCAGAAATTAAAAGTACCTACAAGAGTCAAAAGAACCCAGGAATAAAAAACACAATGGAAGTCACAATACTGTCTGAACTCAAGAACTGTTATAAAACTATGATAATTGAAGCATCATAGCATTGGAGTGAAGATAGATGAATGGATCAACAGAAAGCAATTGAGAGTTCAGAAATAAACCACAATATTAAAATGATTCATTTTTTTTACATAGACAAGTAGAGGAAGGATAATTATTTTGAAAAATAGTACTGGAACTATAGAATTGAACTTGGATCTACACCTCATACTACATTGAAAATAAAAACCTCAAAATTGATCATAGGCTTAAATGTCAAATATCAAAATTTCTGGAAGAAAGTTGTAGGAAAACATCTTTGTGATCTTGAGCTAGACAAAGATTTCTTGGAAATGATACCAAAAGTATAATCCATGAAAAATTAATAAACTTGAATTTTTCAATACTAAATATTTCTACTGTTTTAAAGACTGTTAAAAGAATGTCACAGACTAGAAAAATATGTAACACTAAATGATAAACTCTTACAACTGAACAATAAGAAATAAGCATCTCAATTTCAAAGGAAAGAAAATATTTAAATAGACACTCTACCAAAGACAGCAAATAAATACAGGAAAAAGATGTTCAATCCTATTAGTCATTAAGGAATTGTTAATTTAAAATAGCATGAAATACTACCATGTATCTACTAGAAAGCTAAAATTAAGTGATTAACAATGCCGGATGTCTGTGACAATACTTAGACTGGAATTTTCATACTCTGCTGGGGGGAATGTAAAATGATACAATCACTCAATTACTTGAAACAATTTAACAGTTTTTAAGCAGTGTGTGGTGGCTCATGCCTGTAATCCAGCACTTGGGAGAGTGAGACAGTAAGATTCTCACCAGCTCCAGGCCAGTCTGGGCTACATAATTAAATTCATAGCTGCCCTGAGCTACATAGTGAGACCCTATCTCAAGAAAACAAAACAGTTTCTCAAAACTATACAATTTGAGACCAGGTATTATGATGCCTCCAGCCTTACTTTTTTGCTCAGGATTCCTTTGGCTATTCTGGATCTTTTGTGTTTCCACATGAATTTTAGAATTTTTGTTGTTGTTGTTGTTCTGTGAAGAATGTTAGACTGATGAGGATTGTGCTGAATCTATAGAACATTTTTGGTGACTGTTTTTAACAATATTAATTTTGTCTATCTATCAATAAAGGAAGTCTCTCCTCCTTAAAATATCTTGTTCAGTTTCTTTCTTCAGTGTTTTGTAATTTTCATCGTAATGATCTTTCATCTTCTTGGTTCAGTTGACTTCTAAGTTGGTTTTTTTTGTCTTTTGGAGACAGGGTCTCACTATGCAGTTTAGGCTGGCCTTGAGCTCACTTTGTAACCCAGGGTGGTCTCAAACTTGCAAGGATCCTCCTACTTCAACCTCCTAAGTGCTGGGATTAGAGATGTGTGCCACCACACCAGCAGTATTTTTTTTAAAGTTATTGCAAATGAAATTATTTTCTTGGCTTCTTTCTTAAGCTAGTTAACTGTTGATTTTGCTGATCTTGCTTATTGCTTTAAAGTCTTTGGTGAATCTTTAGGGTCTTCTAAATATGGGGCTATATTGTCTTCAAGTAAGGATAATTTCACTATTTTTTCTTTTTCATTTGTGTTCCTTGTATTTCTTTTTCTTGCCAAATTGATCTGGCTAAACTTTTAAGTAGTGTGTTGAACTGGAATGGTGAGAATGAACATCCTTGTCTACCTTCTTATGTATCCTTCCATATTTTAGAAGAAACACTTCCAGTTTTACCTCTTTCAAGAAAATATAAGCATATATCATATACTCAACCTAACTCACTCCAATGGAAAAAACACTTCTCCAGCCAATGACTTACACACAAAATTCATAATAGCTAGATTTTTGAAGTAATTTAAATGTTGAACAGAGGTAAGTTGTACCATGTCTTTACAATACAATATTACTCAGCAATAAAAGAAGAAATAAACTATTGGCATACAAGGCAGTTTCGATAGATCTTAGAACAGATATATTGCATCAAAAAATTCAGACAAAAGGGCACATGGTATTCACTTTATATACATCTTTGGAAAATGCAAACTAATCTACAGTGACAGATCAGGTTTGTGGTGTCTTTGGAGTGGTAGAGTTGGAGAGAGTGGGGAAGACGGGTTCCAAAGAAGCATGAGGAAACTTATGAAGGTGATGGGCATGTTTACAAGTTTGATTGTGTTGATAGTTTCATGGATATATAAATATATTTTAAACATCAAATTTTACAATATTTGTAGTTTATTGCATGTTAATTTTACCTCAGTAAAGTTGTTTTAAAAATACTTCTTATGCAGTTTTCTTAGACATTTAGAATAAAAGCAAAAATTTTAATTCTGACGTCATAGTCCAAAATCTACATCCTTCAGCCTCTGCTCACGTAATGCTTTTCTTTGTTCCTATATACCAAGTGTTCTGAATGTATCACAGTCCTTTTTATACTTCTTGTTTTTCTTATATCAAATGTTGTTTGTATATTTATTCTATTCTTTTTACTTAAAACGTTTTCCTCTCCTCCTCTTACGCAGTTCATTTCCATTGATCCTGACAACTCAGTTCTTGCTTTCTTGCTTATACTTACTTTTTCTTACCTCCATTATTAGATGAAATAGCTCACCTCAAAGCACTTACACCAGTCTGATTTTCTTGTTGACCTGTAATGTCCACGAGGCTATAACTGTATTGGTTTGTACTTACCATTGTACCCTAAATTTAGCATAGTGGATACCACACAGTAGACAATAAAAAACATGTGCTGAATAAATTAATAATTACTAATGGGGAATCAAAAGAGGAATAAACTTCATGAACCAAGAAAAAGCTTTTCCATGATTAAATACTAATGATTTTACCAAAAATGATTTAAATCTTCTAAAGTGTTTTACTTGACATTGACTATCCTTGTAAAAAGGAACAATGTACCAGCATTCTTATAGCAGGAATAACTCACATACTATTCCAAGAGATGATTTTCTCACAGCGATTTTATTTTAAACAAATAGAAATGAAAATCTGGCTAGTCTATACTTATAATTTGGTGCCCTCAAGGATTGAATCATTAAGAGACAAAAGAGATCTAATAGAGTCATAGTCTTCAGGCTGTAGTATATGGCTAGAGATTGTAAAAGAGATGTCTTCAAAGTTTCAGGGGAGCAATTATTATATTGAGTAATCATTTCACTTAATTTGGGTATGATTAGCTAAGGGCCCCTGCTTACAACATAATGGAGTGGCATTCTCCAGGACAAATAAGTTACCTCATTTAGTTCATGAAGCTAGAGGATCATTTATTGTTCAGATAAAAGGCAGCTGATAAGGAAAAGCTATTTGTAGTAGAGAAGCACATAATGATGATATAAAGCTGTTTAAAATGAACCATGTTTTTATTACAGTCTTCCTCTGAATTGCAGCTCTCAAAGTTGAACTGTCATTTAGTATTTTTTTGACAATGAACAATTTGCCTTTGTTTCACAGATGGGCAAGCACAGTATAAAAATAGAATTAGTGATTTCACAGGAATTTTGCTCCTTTTAGTTGATATTCATTTGAAATAAGCTTCTTGGCTAGTTTTGGTCTATAATGAATGAAGGAATAAGAATAAGGGAATAAATGATATTAAGCATGCATTAATATATGCAAGGCATTTTGGCAGGTGTTTGCACAAAAGATATTTTATTTTATCTTCATAGAAATCTTGTGATATGGATATTATTATTCATGTACTTCCCCTTTTCAGTAGATAAGTAAATTAACTCAGATTAACTCACCTATTCAAAGTTAACCTAGCAAGTGTCAAAAGTGGGATTGGAACCCAGGACCTGAATCTCATTCTTTCAACACTCAAATCAAATTTGATCAACAATGATACCTAACAAGAGTTTACTTTTATTTGAATTTGGCTGCTAAATTCCCAGGTGGCACATATGACAGGATGATGTTTGGAGTTGCTTTCGCCATGGCAAAAAGGGTGAAAGTAAACCATCATGAGAACTCTCAGAGGAAAAACATTGGCTTGCCTTGTTGAAGCTGAGGACAATACTTCTTTCAGAAAACTTGCTACTGAGAGAAAATGCTAAAATTGATTATCTATCATTGGATTGGCATTTTTTCAATAAAGAATATATTCTTTCCAACTATGCTATTTTTGTGCTTTAGTTCTAAAATGTCTCCCCAAAATCTTGTCTTTTTGTACCCCAACTGGTGAGCAGGAAGTTTTCACTGTTTGAAGAGAAGTTGTAAGAAACACCGCACACCTAACCATTGGTCATGAAAACAGCATCATGTTCATAACAAAATGAGATAAAGTAACAGAAGAGCCATGAAGGACATCTGTTTTGAGAAAGAAATAAATAGATGATTGAAAGCCATCAATTTTTTTTAATTAGTTGATTCATTTGGCTGGTTAGTACACAAGCTCCATTAGCTTGCACAATTTACTTCATCTCTCTGTGATTCAGTTTTTCTTCTGGTAGGACTGAGTGATTGTAATGATTAAATAAATTGATGTACACAAAGGACTTAGATCAGACTGTATTGGGAAAAGTTCCTGTAAAGAAAAAAAATCCGGATTTACAGTGCTTGCCAATTTAAGTAATATAAATATTATCTTACATTTCACTAAAAGTGATCATCATAATGTCACAGAATGGGCAGTTAGGAGAAGGTACAATTAGTCCTACAGCACAGGATCTGGCTCTAGCACACTGCTAATTTAGAACAGCACACACTAAGGCACTCTATTAGTGAATATTCAGTAGTACACAGGATTGAAGGGTTTACTTTCTAAAGAAAAGTGGCTGAACAAAATGGTTTCTCAAATTTGCTTTTTTTTTTTTTTTTTTTTTTTTTTTAGAGCAGAATATATTTATTGAGAGAAAGAAAGCTTCTGTCTGAGGGACAGAAAGGGGCCTGAGCGGGTTGCCCTGCTTCACATTCTTAAGAACCTATATTTGGAAGACCACTCAGAGAACTTCAGCATTGAAAGTAAACTTAGTGGTAGTCTAGTATACTCTTTTCAACTTGATAGATAAGGAACTGGGGCACCAAGAGGCTGCATAGCCTGTTCAAAGTCAGTCAGAAGAAAGAGGGACTATGGTACCTAGTGTCTGATCTACTGTTTCCATTCCAACATGAATAATTTCTATCTAAAAAATTGCTATGGAAATTATCAGCAAAGAAAGAAAAAAGATGAATAATTAGCAAGTTCCTTTTACCTTATTCTGATTTCTCAGGAGGAACAATAATAATAATAATAATAATAATAATAAAATATTAAACCCTGGTCACATTTATTGATAATATTATCTTTTGTGATTATGATTCTCTTTAGACGAGAACTGTCATTAGATGAAATGTTTAATAGTATATAGTTATAATATATTATTTCATAGAAGTGATGATTATTTGGAGGAACTCTAAATCTTACCAATCATAGAAATATCTAAATAAATGTAGTTATTTTGACTATTAGAATTAATGCCTCATATTTTGGCATTCCCCAGTAATATCTACTCCTAAAAATATTTCATTACACCCCCATGCAGAACACTTCCAAATTAGTGCTTTTCAGAACAATAATGCAATGTGTTCCTATCTTAAAGTAACAGTGACTCATTTTTGTGACCATAGTGGTTACTGCCTGTAACTATGGAATGCAGTGTCATGAACACTGCTTACTCCTTTTATTCCTCTACTCTTCAATTTACACCAGAGGTATTCTTAAGAGTCAAGAACTGAGGGAAAGGATTTTATCAAATATATAGGAATACATTACAAATACATACAGTGTGTATGTGCAAAGAGAAATATATAGATAAGTGAACTTGCATTGCTTAAAGTTAAGTATAAAATATTGAGATGAAATACAGATTTATTTTTTGTTTTGTTATTTGACTTTATCAATCTGAGCTGGCACAAGCTATACAACTGGAAATAATTTGAACATAACAGCCTTTAATGGTGCCCTAGAATAGGAGGTCAGCCTTAGCTTGGGTAATTCATTAGGGAAAGACTGTGTTAGATATTATTGGAACATCACAATATAGAGCATAAAATACTTTTAGGGTGTTTGAAATCCAAATTATAGGCTAACAACTAAGAGAAATAGTGTACAACTCTTTTAGAACCTATTTTTCTTTTGAAAAAAACAGCCATAGACAGTCTGTAGGTGGAAGTGCTCACACAATCATACATTTTATGATAACATAGAGATAAAATGCTAAGGGATACACTTAATTTGTAAACATGGCCTTAAGATTCCAAAGAATGCCTCAGACTAGAGTTCTCCTCAAATGTGACTTAGTATATTTAGGCACAAATGCATACACATGCACAGACACCCATACCCACACTCACCCCCACACACACATTTCATGCACACCAGAACTTATGGTTCACAGGAGGCCCTTGCTATTCACTAGATTGAATAAACCCTGATTTCTAATAGAGAAATCAACTGGTAAGTACTCCTGTACTTGGTGTAAGAACCCCAAAACCTAAGGGATGGCTGTCCTCTTCAGTTACAACCAGGCTTAACTCAACTTGGACTGTTTTCCAAGCTAATTTTGGCTCATACTTTGTTCCATATTGATTTCCCTTCAAAGAGGTGCTAATTTCATAGCCAGGACCCATATTACTGCATTAAAAATGTAGATACATTGATATTCTCCTGGTCTATGGAATGAGAATTTAGAGTTGGGTTGGAGAATTCATATTTTTAACAAGCATCTTAGGAATTCTAACACATGTCTGTTATCTTGGGATGAGGAGTGGGTGTTTTGGATACAGGGAGGTAAAGAAAGTTTATAAGGTACTGTATTTGATTTGACAGTTTTAATTGTTTCCTTTTTTGTTCTTGAATTTTTAAACTTTATAAAGATGAAACATACAATGATAGTGGAACTTTTGCTAATTCAGAGTAAGTGGTCTGATGTTCTGATAGAACTGCATGCATTAGAAAGATGTTACTCTCACAGAATTTGCTATATACATTTGGGACTATGTTGTTGTTATATTTCAAGTGGGATCTAAGTTCACTGCCCAGTTAGAAACTCTTTTGAAATTACCCTATTATGTTAATGTGACAGGGCTGATTTTCTAAATAAATTTGACTATTTGGAGTTATGCTTCTGGAGAAATGTGTGAGGTCCAAGATTATATTGCTTTTTAAGCTACCTTCCGTCATTTCGGCTTGAACTTCACCTCTGGCTTATTGATTTGTTTGACTTGGATAACATTACTACCCTCAAGGCCTCAGTTTCCTCCACTAGGAAAATTGCATCCAATAATGTCTACCGCTCATGCTAATACAGGAGATAAACCATGTAAGTAAATAGCAGCTGCCCTGTCCTGGGTCACATGACAGGAAAATGCTTTTCTTCATGTCTGTCTAGTCTTTAGGGTTTTGTAGTCCCATTTTATAGGGAAACAAACAGGGGCTCAGATAACGTAAATGACTTACCCAAAGGCCCACCCAGCACCACAGCACCATTCCAAACACAGAAGTCTTGCTTTTTTTCTACCAACCATCTGTGAGGCATGATGCCAGGCACCCAGGTGGCACTCAAGTAGTGCTAGATTTACTCACTTCCTGCCCCACACACTTCTTATCACATATTTAAAATATCTTCAATAAGCGATTTTGCAGCTGTGCCAGCCACATGCTGATTCTGTGGGGTCTTTTTGCGACTGACAATCTCAGTTAAAAAGGAAACAACAATAACAACAACAACAAACAAACAATAAAGCATGCATCGGCCTTGTTATTCATACTTCCAGAACAACATAAACACTTCTGAGGCTTTTGGAAGTCTCAAAGACATCAAGGTGGAAAGAGAGCAACACTTCCAGATGTTACCAGGTAAAACCTTGGTTCAAGCCACTTGTACCACGATGGAGTGAGAAGCCTCCCTGACCCAGAAGTCAAGGGTTGAGGGAAGAAGGCACTAGCAAAGAGATTGCGAGTCCCTTGGACCCCAGGTCTCTTTGCTGACCACCTTCCCCTCCCCTCCCCCGTACAGGAGGATGCTGGGGCAGGGTTCCGCGTTGGCCTTCCCTTCAGGGAACCTCGGCCCCGGAGATCGGCCCAGTCGGATGGCAGTAGCGATGGGGGCCTTGTGTGGTCCTGGGGTCACATCAGGCTGGGACTCCTTGGGCCTGAGCGCGCCCCTGGGCCGGGCTGGGCGGGCGAGCGCCGCGCTCGCTCTCTCTCCGCCCCTCCCTCCCACCGCACTTGCCCGGCCAGCGCTCCCCATGGTGACTCTGGATTGCAGCAAGCCACTGGCTTTTTACCAAATCGGGAGCTGCAGTATATTTTTTTTCTCCCCCTCCCCTCGGAGGAAATAATTTCAGCCCCCTTCAGCTCGCATGACAATCTTGTGGGACTGGGGTGTGTAGGAGGGCACATCCTTTTACATGCTAATACTGCCCCACCTCCTTTGAACCCTCCTCTAAGCGCCTCACTTCCTTTTATTTTTATTTTTTAATTTTTGAAAAATTTTACCTCCCCCCAATTCACCATAGTGGGGGAAAACCGTCTCGGTCTGTCCCTGCCCCCACGCCTCGTTCCCCAGGGAGGGGAGACCCCAAGTCGCCCGTACTTGCCCGCAGCGTTGCTTTCACCTGGTCTCCGGGATGGCTGAGCCGGGCGCGGGGGGCAGCGAGCGAAGCGGCCGCTCGGTCTAGGGTGTCGCTCCAAGTGCTGGGTGAGCGACGCGTTCGGGTCCCCCAGCGAGCTGCCACTGCCGCAGCCCGAAAGGAATGTGCCCTGTTGTTAAGGACCCTGACTGTTTTACACCAATGATTTGCCACTGCAAAGTTGCTTGCACTAACAACACTTTGTCGTTGATGTTTGGATGCAAGGTAGGACAAGGGGTTCGTGTCTTTATAATGCATGCTGCCTCTCTTGGGGGAGCCAACCATTTCTTTTGTTGTTTATTTATGTGTCTGCTTGTTAAGAGACGGACAGAAGCACGAATGTTCGGCCCTCGCCGGGAGCCGGTTGGGTTTGGGAGCTGGAGAGCCCAATGATTTTCCAGCGTGCGATGTTGAACTGCTAAGTCGGTGGTGACAGGACCCTCACTCTAGCATACAGAAGCTCCAAGAGGAGCTACGCCTTGGAAAGGGGGCGCCTCACTTGGCTCTCTGCTTGGGTTCTAGTTACGTTTAGCTAGTGATTGTGCTGCTGGCCGAGGCTTTGGAAGCTTCTAAAGTACACAGATTACCACCACTTGGAACCCACCCAGGGCAAGAGTAACTGGGGCGGTAGAAGTGCTCCTGATGAAACTGAACACATCGGTTTACGATTTAGCGATTTTAAAGATTCCAGGCTTTTTGTTATTTTAGACAGAAAATCTGGAACTGAATTCATGTTGCCCCCCAGCTGTGTGACGGCTCCTGAGCTTACACAATCCACTTGATATCAGCAAGCCGAAATTTTATCAAAAAGTAGCACAGTTCTCAGTGAAGTTTGTAGCAGCTAACTGTTCTACCCTGGATTTTTGTAAAAGTGATTAGTGTTCCCAAGGAAATGAGGTTTGAAGGTTTTTGAAGCAGGTTATCATTCATTGCTCCTTGTTAGTAGAACTTTATGTTGGACCTGAAAATGCACTCCCTGTCAAAGATGCCCTGAACTTGCCCAGAAGTCTTAACTCATGAGTGAATTGTCTCCTTTACTACTCGTTGTGAAAAGTTGGTGGGTTCCTCCAGCCTGTTTATATTAAACACTCCTCATGGCAAATATTTGACTCTGAAATAGCTGAAAATTCATTTCTACAAGTGAAAAAAAATCACACGATCTCCAGAAACTGAATTGGACAGCTGGCAAGCACCTTTGGCAATAAAGTAATGAAACATACACCTTCAACTTCATAGGTAGTGTTCATTAGAGGTATAGGCTTGGAAAATTTGAGTCAGGATTATCTTGTATTGGCCGTGCCTACAGGATTTCTTTTATTTGGGGCCTCAGGTTTTCTTCTATAAGAGAATAATGTGGGTGAGATACTTCTGAGATGTCTCCAATTCCAACAGCTTTGATGTTATCTTTTATGGAAAATTTTAATGATAAGATGATTTACAAGTATTTGTGGTTTTTACTCTATTTAATAGGTTGTACTTTAGGATTAGTTTAAAAAAATATTACACATGCTAAAAAGTAGTTAGAGTCTTCTTTTGAAAACCCCAAAGAAGTCTAAGAATTGCTGAAGTTGTGTGTGTGTGTGTGTGTGTGTGTGTGTGTGTTTATCGCTGTCAGGAAGACATATAAATGAACAGTATCAATAGTTAACTAGTGAGAGCCTCTCTCCACACAACTTGCCAGCCTTCCCTCATACTTCTATCCATTGTCTTTTAATTGCACTTATAACAGCATCTTAGCAATGGCTACTGTTTGAAATCCATTCCCATGAGTTTATAAAAATTGCTTTGCAGTACTAAATGCTTATTAATAAACGTGAATTATTTTCAAGGGAAGTGAAATACAAGTTAATAATCAAATAAGATAAGACTTTGGTGTGGCGAATTTAACTCTTCAAGCTAATTTTAAATTTCTTTCATGCTGTCTTATTTTCCCCTACTTTTCAAACCATATTGAGAGAAATTGACATTTTTCTGAGCACACACTTTTTTTTTGAAGAAGGCTAATTACATTATCTTAACTTCCTTTTAGCTCGCTCTCTCTGTCTCTCTCTGTCTCTCTCTGTCTCTCTCTGTCTCTCTCTCTCTCTCTGTCCTTGCTGGTTTAACAATTTGCTAGTTTAAAAATTTGCTTTTTGAGAGAGATTTGTTTCAATAGTTTGAAAGAGCTAAATGAGGTGTGTGGGTTAACACTGCTCTTTTGAAAATTATTATATAAAAATATATTATACTTGCATAGGGACTATCCCATCCCATCTTGCCAAGTATTTGAACATGATAATTTGAAAATGCTCTATATGGTGTTAACATTAATATATCAAAACCATACTTCCCAGATGGTTAATTATGGATTGGTTAATATCATGGTCCCATCTTAGGTGTGGACAATACTAGAACTTTCTACCTTAACTTTCTTTAATGAAGTTCTTCCACATCATGTGACAGATGATGACATAATGTAACATGAAAAACATGCCCATCAGACAGACTCAGATTTCAAAACTAGATTTCACACATGAAGTATATGATTTCACTAAGCCTCAGTTTCCTCATAGTGAAATCATCATAGAAATAACTACTACATTACATATTACTATGTTGTAATGAGATACAAAATTTAAATGAAATGCATGTACTGTTTCATACATTACAAATGTATTCATCAAGTGATTGGTGCCTTCATAAGGCCTTCCTTATTTTACAGTACCACTAGGAGGGGTTTTGGGTGGGGGGCATTAGGATTTCTTAGAGGAACCTCTTTACCAGTTAAAGTAGTTCTTTTGATAAGTTGTCTACCTTTGCTATGGGCCTAATCATTATTTTCCTCAAAGTTACAGTTCTTTGCTAAACTAACTGTTTGTATAATGTATGGGAACAGAACATTCACAAGTAAATTATGTTTATAAAAATTAATGAAAACCCAATGTTATTCAATTCAATAGTGAATATTCATTGAGCACACAAGTGCTAGATACGGTAGGTGTGGCGATAAACAGGTCTTGTCTTTTATAGTTTAAAAGTCAAATGGCTATACTGTTTGCAATAGTGATTTAAAGAAAGATATGTAATAATGATTCCAGTGGAATCTGAGTAATAAAAGTGCAATGTAAATAAGTATCTTTAAAAACTCATGGAGAACATATATCAGTGACTTAGGACTGTAAAGACAGAGTGTGTCTCTTCTAGGTTGTGTCCCAGGTACTGTGATAGATCATGAATGTAAGCACAGGGCAATCCTTTGTTCCAGGAATTCCAAGTCTGTTGAGTGAAGTAATTACACTGCCTTCCCTAAAGTATGTAATACTCAACAACCTCAACATAAACTCTCACGAGATAGATTCTAAAATACCGTTGATCCAAACAATTTTTCCTTTCTATCAGCCTTCCTCCCCACCCCCAGGCTATTGCTATTGTCATACAACACTGTTTATAGGAATGAACTTTTAAAAGGAAAGGGATGAATTAAATGGAAAAAGAGGATTTTTAAAAGGCTTGTTTTTTCTTAACAATAATTATGTGATCAGAATGATCAGAAAATAAGCATTAATTTTATCTTCCCTTTACTGTTTTGCTCCATTTGCAAAGATCAGGTCCTGAATGTAATTCCAAGACCCAGCTTTATACATTTTCTCTTTTCCTTACCTTGTTCATAGCTACATTTGAAAGATCAGCAGTGTTTGAATCTGATCCACTATCGCACTCCTCCTTTCTAGTCACCAGAGTTTCTAAGTCAAAAACACACAAAACAGGTGAAATGTTTGTAATTTTTCCTAATAGTTATAAGTACTTTTTAAACTGTGAGGCTCTCTACAGTTTATTTGTTATATAACTGAAATATAGTTAATGTTAAAAATGAGCAAACATTTTTCATAGACATTCCTCCAAAGGAGACATGAAAAAAATACTTAACATTATTACACGTCAGGATGGCGATTATAAAAACAGAACAAGAGGTATCATATATTGATTAGGGAATCACTGAACATTGATGGTAGGAATATAAGTTAGTGCAGCCATTGTGGAAAAGTGTATGGAAGTTCCTTAAACTATTAAAAGTAGAACTATCGTATGTCCCAGTGAACCCCTTCTGGAAATAGCTCCAGATAAAATGAAATCTGGACCACATATAGCTATCTGCATATGTTAATTGCACATTGTTCGCAATAGCAAATACATGGAATCAACCTAAGCATCCATAAACAGGTAAATGGATAAAAAAAGATATATCTAACATGTTTAGATGCCCTTAAACACACATGGGGTAACTGTAAGATAATGGGTATGTTAGCTTGACTAATGCAACCTTTTCACTATGTAAAAGCATAAAAAATTATGTTATATACCTTAAATACAGCAATAAATGTACAATAAAATATGGTTGAAACTTTAGGAAGTCACTCTTTGCTCCAATTGTTGCTTGTTAAAATAGCGACTCAAGTCATTATTCACTTAGACCAAAGCATTTGCTTTCAAAGTCCACTTTGACAAAAATAAAGATAAAATTTCTTGAAAAATCTGTAAAATCCTTAACCGATTTTTTTTCCAGTAAATGTTTGGATGTTTCATAAACTGTACTTTTCCTCAAAGGAGTGGTATAATATGATGGAAAGCAACTTCCCTTTCTTCTCTATGTGACTCTCCTAAAAGAGAAATTAAGGAGAGGAAGATAGAGGTTAAAAATGGAAGAAAAGAAAAAAAAGAGGGAATTGAAAGGAAAAAGGGTAACTGTAGGGACAAAAAGCAAAGGGAAGGGGAGAAGAATTTAATTAAACATCTAACCATATCTTAGGTGCTTTACAACTGTTAGTTTTTTTCCATTTTCGTAGTTTCCTGGCAAACAGAGAAAAGAGTGAGAGAAGGAAGTGAAATATGGGAAAGGAAACAGGGAGGATGAGGACCCAGGAAGTGGGTTGTGTGTTTATTCCCGACCTCCGGAGGGTGCTCTTACACTCACCCACTATCAGAAGGACTGTCAGCACCTTCTTAGTGGACAGTTCCCTGCACCATTCGACTTTTTCTGTCTCCCAAAGACTTCCTCTTTCTGCCCAGGATGCAGAAGAGTGGTTTTCTTCACTTGTTTATTTTGATGAGACCAATTTTACTATAAAGGAGTGATGCTTCAAGAAGATTCATCAATTGATATATCACTATGTACATTTTTGTCATTGGTATTGTGTTTATCTGGGCATTTTAAATATTGCAAAGTTTGAGCACTTTGGTGTATTCTGTGTTTTTATTTTATAATAGTATGTATTTATTGAAATAAATTAGAAAAATAAACAAAATTAAAAATGAGAAAAACAAAGTACTTACAGTCCCAGAAGACTAAAGATTATTATTATGTTAGTGTATATAGTCATTGCTTCATAGCACTATATTGTTTTTGTTGGACAGTATATAACTTACTTTAAAAACCTTGCTGTGATTTAATTGGGTTTACATTTAGGTATTTTTCTCCTGTATTAGATCTGTGAACAATTTTAATAGCCATAAAACAGTCACTCAGACATATATTTGGATATTCCGTTCTCCAATTTCACCATCCCCAATTTTATACTATTAAAATACATATCTTGCAGAACAAGTCTTTCCTGAATTTGAACTTTTTTCATTTGGGTAAGTTATAATAAGTAAACTTACAAAGTCAGATATATTTTAAGATGCTTAGTGATAGGTATTGCTACGTTTAATTTAAAGATGTCTGTATAAATGTGTGCTTCCACTAGTTATTTTATGTTATAACATTCTTCAGCTTTAAATAGTTTCACTCTAACTTACGATTTTATAAGTAGTTTATGACTTTATAAGTAGTTTATTCTTCTGTAAATAGAATTAAAACATTTTAGACTTTACATTCATGGGAGTCTCACATCTTATTATGTATTGGAGTATTTTGAAGCACTGATATTTTGAAAATCCAAATATTCAAAATAGGTGCATTAAAATGCTATTAACATTACCCAGCACACACACACTCACCTGCTACTACTTGTCAGTACTGTTCTACATTTTCTTTACAAAGGGCACCTAAAGTAATGCTCACAATAACCTTTTGATAAACCTATAATAGTTATCTCCATGTTACAAGTAGAGAAACTGAGTTACAAGTTGTTTAATTAACGTTGTAAAGCCATGTAATTTCTGATTAGCAGAGCAAAGTTTGAACCTAAGCAGTTCAGGTCTGGAGCTGGCACTCATTTTCAGAATAATTATAGTACTACAGTACTCTTTTGAGTAGCAGATCCCTTTCTATAAATGCCTTTAAACTGTTAAGTCAATTTGCAAAAATTTAATTTATGCACACCTTTCTGGGAACACACATGAATTTGAATGCAAAGTCTAGTCAGAGGATTCAGTTTTATCATGCGAGGTGCTTCTTCTGAGACAAGCTTCATCCAATGTACCATTTTTCATAGTATTCATGCTCTCATTTTCCACACAAGGTTACTAAATCATATAGACAGGGGGTGCCTTACTCAAGGTCATACAGAAAGTCTAAGAGTTATAGCTGTAACCAGGGCTCCTAATTTCTAATTCAGTGTTATTCTTTCTGTGTCATGACCTCTAACTATGAACTAGAAGTTCTGGGAATAGAGGTGAGGAAGGAGAAACTGACACAGTTCATCTTTAAGAAACAGGAAATCTAACATCTCTCCTGGAAGGGCAGTTGTAAGAATTAAGTGAGATATCACATATGAAAATATTAAGCACAATGCTTGGGATATAGTAAGTATGCAATATGCTCTCTTCTGTTTTACTAAAGCTACTTTTCATACTGTTGACTAAAGAAAAGATTGTCAGAATAGGGTTCAGTCAAGTATGCTGAAAATCATCCATCAATAAAGGAGGCATATTGTAACCTACCAACACATCATTAAAGTGTTTTAATGTAATAGAGAGAAGCTAAAAGTTTATATAATTCACAACCCTTCCTTTTAAAAAATCCTAGATTATACCTGACCCAGAAAGAGAAAATGAAAAATGAGCTAATAAGTAAAACAGGTGCTGAATGTCCCAAACAAGCAGGCTGCAAGGGTCTGTGTTGTCTTTGACAAAGAATTCTTGCCAGTTCAAGGTCTTTTTAAAATTTTACTGTTAATAGAAGATTTGGGAGGAAAGGACCTAAATATCCACAGATTAGGAAGATAAATAATCATGCTTCTATTAAAATGTGTTCAGAAAAAGGGAATCTTAAGTCATGAAATTCAGGATCCTAAAAAATTTACATTTTATGGACCCATTTTCATTATATTCACTTATCCAGTTAATGTTCCAAATTTCATATGATGAAATCACCCCAATCTCTTCTGAATCAAATTATGCCTCAACTCTTATGGGGCTTAATAATTAGTACTTGCACCATGTATTATTCAGTTCTATTTATATCAGTTCTATGCTATTATTCAGCTATTTTACTTATCTGTTTGCATATTTTAATTGTGAGATACTTAGGATAAAGGATATATCATATTCTTTAAAATAGTGTCTGAATGATCCAATAAATAGAATTATGCCTGTCTCACAACAGGCAGTCAATAAGTATTTGTGTGAATTACTGAATCATATGGGTGCTTGCAAATGTTTGCTGAATGAATGAAAAGCTAAATGATGTATATGTTGTTATTGGTCGTTTGCCTTTTTCCTTACCAGTTTGCCTCTGAGAACTGGACAAATTTCTTGATGATCATGGTCTCTAAAATATAGGTTAATCATTATTCAATGTGCTAATCTTGTGTGATTTGTTAATTTTATGTGCCAATTTGATTAGGCTAGACATTTGATGAAATATTATTCTAACTATATCTGCTAGGTTGTTTCTGGATGTGATTAAAATTCAAATCATAGAGTGGGAAAGCAAAATGCTATCCCTAACAACCAAATAAGGACCTGAATAGGAAAAAAAGGCTGAGCAAAAGCCTCCTGTCTGACTACTTTAGCTGGGGCCTTTGGACTTAAAGTGAGCATAGATCTTCAGGTTTGAAATAACAGGCTTTCAGACTGAATCTTACACTATCACTTTTTCGGATTCTCAGATCTTTGGACAGGGACCAGGACTGAGCTTTGGCTCTCTTGGATATTCAACTTCCTGACTGCAGATCTTAGAACTTAACCTGCGTAATCTTGGGGACCAATTCATGTATATGTATATATACACATGAATATATCAAAATATAGATATTTAGATATAGATATATTTTATAGGTATATTATGTATGCTTTCTTTACTAGTTGTTTCTCTGGAGAACCATGACCAATAGAACTGGTTTCTAGTGTAAGATACTTGGACATAGAATCATTAGCAAGTCATTTTTATGTAGTAAGATATAGAGAATTACCTAAATACAATTGAACTGCCATGCAATGTGGAAATGTTGCAATAAGCTTATTTACCCTTAAGTTCATGGATTTACTTCCTTTTAAATTATGAATGATACTCTAAGCTGTAGCACATTTGAAAACATTGAAATATATTTAATAACTTTTTAAAGTCTGTACTTACCATGTATAAATGTTCTTGTCATAGCATATTGTACGTTGTAGTGATGATGACAGTACATTAATTTTTCTTATATACATTCAAATGGTATGCACTTATCAAATAATATATCTAAATGATAGATTCTAGAAACCTTATAAATAATATAGTTTTCAAACATCAATTTGGGTGTTTTTTGTAATCTCTAATATAAAATGTTATTTTGATGGTGTTTCTTTGTATTGCCTTTATTGAAGTTTCGTCCAATGGTTTAAATCATTTTATTTGGTAAGGTAATACACTGAAAACAGTCAAAATCTTTAAAATGATGATCTGATGCATTTTAACTGCCATAGCATACATACTACAGATTAAAACAGCAATTAATATATCATTGCATCATATCTTAAATAACCATATAATCAAATACTGATTAGTAATGTCACTGCCATAAGATTTCAGATAACATGGTCACTGAAAGCATTCTAGTTGGCTTGCTATCTAACAGAAGCTAACTTTAAGTTTTTCCCTTGGAGCTATGTCTTTATCTTCTTAGTTTCTTGGCAAAAATTTCCAATGGCGAAAGGTAGGTACACTTGACCAGTAGTTAATCTCTAGCCCTTAATCGAGCATATCTGTTATGTTTAGCATTACAGTGGGTACTCAGGGTAATAATTAAACATAGTACTGTATTGTGGAGGTCTTGGGACACTTTCCACTTGGTTGATGAGTCACTGATGAGAAATACACATGGAAAAAAACAACTGTCAGAGCAGATTGGACTCTTACTTGGTGATCACCAGGCACAAAGTTGTATCCATGGACTTTATGTAAATTAACTTGCACAATACTCAGAATATAACCATCTAGAAAGAGATTAATTTCTCTGTGATACTATCTTTTCATATGTACAACTAATATAAAGAAGATCCACAAAATAGTTCATTAAAAGTAGTATCATACTCAAATAGGATGAAATCCTTCTACAAACAGGGAGAGAACAAAAGAATAAATGACAGCTGTAGGAATAGTTTGAAAGGCTTTTTGGAGGTGTCACAAATTAATCTGGGTATTCTTCATCCTTGTATTAGGTCAGAAAGGAAAAAGAGTTTGGCTGTGAAATCAAATCTACCATTAATCTTTTTGTACTGACACTTTTTTGAAAGTGTTAAAAGAAGATCTGAAGTAATAGCATAAAATAGAATGTGTACCCTCTTCTTGGATAGAACTGGGAAGGGTTAAAAGGGCAGAGAGAAGAGAAGGAGTACTAGACCATACTCGACTCTATCCTACCACCTGGACTAAGTAGAGATACTCAGAGTGAATCTGAAATCTGAGTGTGTTCTTAGGCAGGCAAGCAAAAAAGTAGAAACCAAGTCCTAAAGGTAGAGATTGTTATTCAGATGTGTTATATGACTGAACCATTAGCTCTCTGACCTTGAAGAAGCTCTTCCACCTGAATTTCAGTTTCTTCGTTATATAATGAAAGCGAGATATATTTTGTGGATTTGTTACATCAACTAAATATGAAAGCAATGAATACAATGCCTGACATGTAGTATCCATTAAACAAATTCATTTTCTTCCTCTGGCTTTCTCAGATACTTTTATTTGTGCAGTATGAAATAGCCCAGAGAGTGGCTTTTCACTTTCACATGGAGGACTTGGGAGTGAGAAAGAAGAGAGTTCATTGTATTACAGATCAAATACTATTTAATTTACCTTCACTAAGTAGACCAAGTGCCATCACTTTCTTATGGAAAATTTTATATATCATCCCTAGCATTTTATCAATAGTGTGCCTCATTTTTCCTATCTGAAGTAGTGCTGGCATAATTTTCTCTGCCTCCATGATTTTATTCCAGAGTCCCAGCATCTATCCAAGAATGCTCAGTGCAAGCACAGACTCGACTTGTGTGTGCACAGCTTTTGCAGCTGTTGTTATGAGAGGTATTGGTGCCTGAAGGTATCCAAGTAGATAACCCCTTGCCTAACATTTGCTACCTGAGAAATTTTTGTTTTAAATATAAGTAAACAGTATTTTCTTTATTTAGAAGGCAAAGTGGCCATCAAGAGGAAATAGTTCTTGGGATTCTAGAGGTTGCCTAATTCCCAAATAAACCTTTCTTGAGTTCTGTAAAACTAAAATATTTTCTCTCTGTACTTGAGCCTTGTATATTGCCCTTTGCTGGAGCTATTTCCAAGCAAATTGCTATGGTTGATCTCTCAAGCTAGAGGGAAGAAAATATGTTTTATGATGAAAATGCTGACAGGTTCTTATCTACAGCAGTATGAGTGGGGATGCTATGATCTCATTTATTGTAGAAACTGGATGCCTGTTTTGGCTGAAGGGAGAGCAGGCATCTGCCAGAGCTGATGTTTTGAATTTTTGTCTTGAAAAGTTAGTGAAGGGAAAAAAATTCACTGTAGGGAAATAGGAAACAATAGGAAACTAGGGCTGTGCAAACTGTACTTCCGTGCTTCCAATAAAGTAGAAAATTGAATTTCAATAGGGATCTCAGATTAAGCTGGTCAGGGGGCTTATGAGGCTGGAAGTGGGGCTATGTATTTGCTTTCTGCCTTTCGACTTACCTCTTTTTAATAGCTTTCTGGACTACTTAGAAAGAACCCACAATTTGATCTTATTCATGTTTTAAAATGTCTATCACTAATTGTATGTATAATATTCTGAAATAAGTTTGTTTTGCCCCTTAATTCAACAGCTCTATGAAGTAGATATTTTGCAGGTCAGGAAACTAAAACACTGTGAGTTGAAAATTCTCTTCACTAGAGACATTCCACCATTAGGCAGTTTGTCTGTCCTTCCTTCCCTCCTTCCTTCCTTCCTTCCTTCCTTCCTTCCTTCTCATGGTACTGAAGTTTGAACCCAGGCCCAGGTCATACCTTCACATTGAGCTACATACTAAGCCTGTTATTTTTTATTTTGAGACAGGATCTCCTTAAATTGCCAAATTGCCCACCTTGGCCTCAACTTGCAAATCTCCAGCCTCAGCCTCCCAGTGTTCTGAGATCATAGACATTTATCACTTGAGGAATCTAGAACCTGGATATTAACATTCTACTTTGAGTAAAATCAGTTTTATGTATGCCTCCATTATCATTGTCAAGCAAAGAAACTCAACAAGAATCTACGTTTGTAAAACACCTGGTGTTATTCCTGTAGGAATTTGTAGTCCCTTTTATCTGTGACTGAAAAAAGCGAAACTTTATAGCTCTGTGTAAAATGTTCTAAGTGTTAGTTTTGTTTGTGTGTTTGTTTTTGTTTATTGGGTTTTTTTGTTTTTGTTTTTGTTGTTTGTTTGTTTCAGGGAGACAGAGAAAAATCACAAAGATTTTCTGAATTCAATTAGCTTTCTACTAACAATTGAATTCTAGATGTTTTCTTTGTTAGGCTTGGCTAATTGTAGATATTGACAGACTTTTATCTTTTTTGTTATTTAATTGACATGGACTCGGGAAAACAGTTTCTAAATGTTCTGGCCAAAAAGGTCAACTGAAAATGTATTTACCTCAGTACAATGAAGGTTTGGTAATTTTGAATGAGTACTTGATATAAGTCTGCTTTATAAACAACTTTAGAGAAGAGTTCAGTTTGGAAAACCCTAGTCTTCCTTTGCAGTTGTTTGGTTAATTTGAGCTCTTTAAATTTAATTGGTGATATTTATTTTACTTAGTTTCTTTCTAAAGCAGTTTAGGAAAACTGTGCAGCAATTTCTATTCTGATGTAACTAAAATTTTAGCAAACTAAGAGATAATGAATGGATTTAAATAGATTTGCAGAAGTTCAGCTGTTTTCTTTTTCTTTCTCTTATTTTAATGACTGGTTAAATATCAAGATTGCTTCCTTACTTCCTGTCTGGGGAAGCAAATTTGTCATAACGAGTTTTGTTGATCCCAGAGTATTAATGTTAAGGACTTGATTCTGTGCCTTACAGATGATAGTGGTTTTAAAGATCCTTATAGCCTATCAGAGATGCTGTCCTATTTAACTGAATACTATGTTAAATTTTTCTACATCTATCTCAAGATATTTCTATATGCCATTTCATAACAATATTAATGAGCTGGTTCATAGGGTTTGTCTATATGTGCCTACTTTCAAATAAATAATCCTGATAGACTTACAGTTTGAAACCCTTCCTTTAATACAGTCCTGCTGTTCAGAGGCTTAAAGCACCCTCTGTATAACTGCTTTTGTCTCTGAATCCTCTAGCATCTTGCAGTGTTATTTGTCACATGTAAACATTCTGTTTGTCAACAAGAACATTATTAGTTTATTTAGCAAATGAATAAATATTTATACCCCTCTACACTTGTCCTGTGCCTTATAATGGTTTGGGCTCTTTGCAAGGTTGGAAATCAATGAAATTTTAATAGTACCCATACTTATAGTTCAGGACTCAATTTGTGTCATCTCCTCCTGGAAGGCATACCTGGCCACTGTATCTTTTCTACTCTAGAGTTACAGATTTTTTTCTATCATATTGAGCTAAATTATCACAAAGCTCCAAATACTATAAGATGTTAGAGTCTTGGAGTTATCTTGAACACATAGGTACTGGTTAGATCTTGCAGCATACTGAATGCTTAATATATTGTTTGTTGAATGAAAGGTTTATGTAATATTTCTATATAAATAACTCAGATTAAGTATTAATTTCAAAAGAGGATCTATCCTATTTTTGTTAAAGCTTCCCATGCTGTCTCCATCATGATACCCATCGTATTTTATTTTTAAGATATTTTAGTTGCATATAATAAATTTCTGCTGATCTCAACTTCATAAGAATATAGTAAAAATGGGACATTTAATAAATGCAGAATCTGCCAAAAATATATACACACTTTAGGAAAAGAAAAACTTGTAAAAATATTTTAATTTTAAATTTATTGAGACAGAATGAGATTAATAAAAGTTATATTTGGCCTCTACCGTTACAACAGGTGCTCGAAGTGGTGGCCATTAGCTCCCAGACATTTATTAGTACAGTGAACTGCTGCTTGGGTAACCTTGGTCACTGAGATTGTTGCACATTTTCAATTTCTTCTCTAAGGCCTGGCAATGTAGTGACTTTTCTGTGATGTATGACATCCTCTATGGTCCCCCATGCAAGAGTAATACCATCTATTGAAAGAACATCATACTATTTTTTCCGAATTATGTATATATTTTTAGTGATTTCTTTATATGAACAAATAAAAAGAATTTCTTAATCTCTCTCCAAGACTGAGACCTGGAAGTTTGTTGTTAGTTGCTTAGTGAGGAAATTCATGGATGCATGAATGACTATAAACGTAACTCCCACATTAACTTGTATTTTGTGAATTAATTTAAATCCATATTAAAACAACATAGTTTTCCAATAGCTGGAAGGGCTTGGCTTTGATTTTATTGCTTATAAATGTCTCTTCTCTCCGACAGCCTCAGAATTCTGGCATTGTCTAGTGTCTTTATTTAATTGAATATTTTCTACTAGAAATGCTAACAAGAGTTGGTCATGCACCTCACAGGTTTAAATGTAGTTACTGGGCTACTTGTGGCACCTTAGTGCTCTCAGCTATTGGATTTATTAGACATTCAGCCATAAAATGGCTCAAAGAACAGGCACTAGGCAAAATAAACATAAATTCTGTGTGCAGTGGGCTTCTCAGAACCACTATCGTCTCCATCCCAATTAGAGTTAATAATTCCTTTGAAAGTTTTTCTGAACTAAGTCCAGTTAAAATGCATTTATTTTTCATTTGTTGGCAGAACTACTTTAAATGCTTCATTTCCTTTTAGAAATTGTTCTGAGCAACTCGGCAAAATGGTTAGACTGTTGCTAAGAGCAACCACTGTTCTTAAATTAACAAGTCACCTCAATCCTTTCTAGAAATGAAAATGTACATGTGTATGCATGCTCACGTCTACTTAAATAACAGCTGTGCATATAAATGAGTAAAATACCCATTGCCTATAGATTCAGGTTAAGCAAGGTTTCTGTTTTGAAGAACTTACCAAGTAGAGAGAAATGAGTGTTTTGTGAAAGTAAGAAAATGAATGAGTCACTTAAGAAGAATTTTGATCAATAATATTTCAACTGTTTGAATATCCAAATGTCCCTTATTTTAAAATTATTATACTGGTGTGTTCTGGGGTACATTTAAAAATTCTAGGTTGGGTTCGTGAAATCCAGGGCCTGCTCTTATTTAAATCTCACTGTATCTGTAATGTTCAGAATGATACCTGATACATAGTAGATGCTTATTTATATTTGCTGTATATGAGAGCATGACTGTCTAGATAGTTTCATTTTACCAATAAGGAATTGGCAATCCAGGGGAATAAGTAACATTCTATTAGTTTATAAAGGAAAATTAACTAAACTGACTTTCAAACTCAGGTCTGCCTAACTTTGAATGTTGTGCACTATTTTGAAGTAAAATGTTGTGTTTCCTTTTAAATATTTTAGAAAAATACAAAAGAGAAGACTGCAGGATCTAATTTTATACTTTCATAATTTAGGAATCAACATCTGTGACCAGCGTGTCACAGAGAGGGAAGTGATTTTGAAAATTTAACAGATAGAAAACTCAACTTTTATCTTTATTAGCAGTTAGAAAATGGGAAACGTATGTTTTTCAAATGCAAACGAAAATAGTAGTAGTTTATTAAGACACATATTAAGAATTAAATGAAATTATAAATTAGCATTTTAAAATTTTGTATATGCTAAGAAATATCAGTTGCTATTATTTAAATCAAGCAAGAAAGCAAGGATAATGTACTATTCTAGGGACCTATGTCATATCAGAAAATACATCCATACATTCATTCAGCAATGCTTATATAATATATATCTCACACTACTCAGTACTAGTAGTACTATATTTCAAATATATATTTTTAAGATATAAAAAAAACTAAAAATATAACTCAGGAGCTCTTATGGATCTTTCTAGTTTAAAAATCTATTTTCATCATCTCATTTAAACTTGCTGAGCATATCTTCAAAATTGAAGTCTTGGATAATTTGCTTATGTTAATTGTCATCAAGTTTATATGCCAAAACTAGTTTTTTTTCTCCTAACCTCAACTCCTGAGACCCAATTTCATGCTAATGTTTTGATAAAACTGTAATTTAGGGTATAGTATTTTGTGGAACTGAGTTTGTTTATTTGAAAGGAGGCACATCTGTGGTGGAGAACTACTTGACTTGTGAAAATATGAATGCAAACATTTACTTCAGCACCTGCAGCTTCTCTGACTGGAAATCACCTTCTCCAAATTTTTGTGGCTTTATTCAAATGTAACCCAAGGGAAGAAATGTCAATGGTTTAGAACAAATCAGAGTCTCAAGATTTTCCTCAGACAAATTGAGGAAACCCTCCTACAGGGCACACAATTGAAGTCATGACTCATGTTAACTGCTGTGCCTCACAGTTTTTTCTTGTAAAGACTGCACACTTTGGGGCCGGAGATGCAGCTCAGTTGCACAATGCCTGCCTAGCAAGCACAAGGTCCCAAATTTTATTCCTGGTACCAAAAAAGCAGAAACAAACAAACAATAAGGGGCTGCACACTCATGTGTTCAAAGGAAAGATGACTCAGTGAGTTCAAGTATAGGAATATCTCATTCATTGGGTATAATAAGGAAATTGTGGGTTTTGGTTAAACACGTTTTTCTCAAAAAAAAAAAAAAACTTCCTTTAATTGTGTAAAACATTTTTATTTTTAAGCGTATTTGGTGAAACTCTTTAGCAGCATAAATGTCCCTGTTTCAATGATACTATAATGACCACATAAAATTAGACCTTAAAGTTCTTTGGGAAAAAATTGATTATCTCAATAATGTATTATTCATTTCCTATTATCATAAATGTATAAATCTTTTCATGTACGAGACACTGTGTGAGACTTTAAGAAGGCAGTAGTGAAGAAAATAGACATGGTCTTTCCTTTGTGGAATTTCTCATCTAATGGAAGAGACAGATAACAAACATAAGCACACACACACACATATGCATATAATAACAGTTATGAAGATGGAAAAGGCATGATAAGAAATTATATACATAAGGCCTGATTACATTGTAAGGTCATTCTAGGTTTCACCAAGGAAGTAATATTTGTGAAGGATAAATTAGAATTAGAAAAATTACTGAAGAATTGATGTGGGTGGTAAAGTGATGAGTTCTCTGAAGCAAAGCAAAAGCAAACATTTGAGAGGATTATTAAGGTTTAGGGATTGATTCATGGAGAAGCAAGGTGCAAGTAAGTGAAGAAGTGAAAGACATTTAAAATTTTAAGTCTGGACTTCTGGGACAATGATGTTAATGCCAATAGAACTATGAAAATCAGGAGCCAGTGCAAAGTTTGATTTTATTTGCATTTGTACATCAAGTTTGGGGAAACTGAATCAACCATGTTGTTAATGGACATCAGACAGTTGAACTACAGCACTCAGCAAATGAAAGTCAAGCTGCAAATACAAATTTGAGAATCAAACAGTGTTAATTGTGTCAGGAACAGAGCATGTAGAAAGAATGAGAAGGTTGGGAACCTCCTTTTGGAGCAGAAGAAGGTAAACATACAGTGCAACAAAGATGACTGAGAGATTTAGTACTGCAGAAAGTAAGGAGACTATCTGCAGAATAAGGAACAGGTGTTACTGATTCTTTTATCTATCCATTTCAAAAATGTAATGTGTACTGCATATTTTATTGAATACCATGTTTCAGATTTGTGCTAGGCTCACGGTGTATCAAAATTACCAAAGTAAATATATGGCCTGTTAGAGAAGAGTAAGTATAGAGTGAAAAATGGGATTTTGTAGCACATTACAGTTGATAGGATAAAAGTTACATTGTGGGTGGTTCCAGCGAGAAAGACTAGGTGAAAGATAGAGATCACAGGCAAGTAGTATTTGAGGAAAGTTTTAGAGAAATAAGGAAGAAAAATAGTGTAGGATCTGACTGGGTCTGTAGGGTGAAGTAAAGGCCCTTAGACAGAGCCACAGAGTGAAAAAATCAAATATGAAGACATTGATAGTGTTCCATGAAGGAAACTGGCCCGTGTTAGGGATTATGAGACAGATTTTAGAATGAGTTCTACTATGAGTACATCCCTATTCTTGGGCTTCCATTTGCTATCAGTATAAAGGAAAAATGTGTATGAGAGAGTGGGAGTGGTAGAGCTCAAACACTTCCAAAATCCCTTTCACTTCAGCACGCTGAAAGGCTAAGAGG
This sequence comes from Dasyprocta punctata, assembly GCA_004363535.1. Taxonomy (NCBI): domain Eukaryota; kingdom Metazoa; phylum Chordata; class Mammalia; order Rodentia; family Dasyproctidae; genus Dasyprocta; species Dasyprocta punctata. Next base: position 30,896 of record RJWM01010413.1, on the reverse strand, counting down.
AGGAGGATCGATAGCTTTTGAGAAGAGGAGCTATTTCCTTCCAAGTGACTCTTGGAAATAAATGTCGTAATTTTCATATTAAAGAATAGAAGCCTGAAGCTACAGAGATTAAGTGACTCATCTAAAGTCACCAGCCAATGCTTAGAATACTGAGATTCAAATTCAAGCAGACATAAAAGTGAGAGGAAATTTGAGTCTCTTTTCTTGATAGAAATCTCAAATCTTAAGAAAACAGAAAAAAAAAAATCAATGAGAGTAAGAAAGGGATTAGAAAGAGGAGCCTGTGAGTTAAAGGGACGAGTCAGGTCAACCAGGACTGGGCCAGGACTGGGCCAGGACTGGGGTGGTTTCCGAGGAAGCTTAGTCTGCAGTGTTCACTCAGCCCTATGACTGGTCTTACCCACAGCATTCTGTTCCAAGCCTGAGAGCCAGAATGTGAAGCAGGATCTGGAGACGATCCAGGACTGGGACATATGTCTCAGCAGAAGCTTAAGTGGGAGACTGGAGAATGATGGCAGTGGTCCTTCAGTGGCCATTGCAGACTGCAGGCTGGGCAAGAACTCAGGGCAGCCAGCAGTGTGGGAATGATAGTGTGAGGGGCTGTGCCTTTCCTTACCTTGTTATTCTTCTGTAACAAATAAAAATGCAAACCAAGTGGGCAGGATTTTGGAATAAAGCAGACCGAGGTTCAAATTTGATGCGTCACTCCTATTCCCAGAATGATTTTGTACATGTCATTAAGCTTCTTCCTCTGATTTTTCCTCTGCACATGAGGTTATTCATACTAGACTTGTAAATTTTTGCAAATGTTTGAGATAAAAGATGTGGTGTGGCTTACAAATAATAATCTTACCATACCATGTTGTTATTGACATTATGTATGAATGAGATGCGATTTCTGTGGATATTTTTTATTCCTTCAATATTTCAGCTCACCATCCTTGATCAGTTTTTTCTCAAAATAACATCATTCTCTAACTTCAAACTCTTATTTTATAGAAAAGATTTCTCAAAATGTCTCACAATGTCTCAATACAAATTAATTTTTACATAATATCCATGAAAATGTGGACAGATGTTTTTGTTGCCTTTTTCAATTTTTGTACTTAATGCTTATATATGTATCCTGGACTGGCATACTTTGGTTTGATTTTACTGTACTTCAAATTACCTTTTGATTATTTTTTCTTGATATGATAATGCATACAATAAATATTATTTAGCTCATATTACATTATTACCAATTTCAAATGCTATTAATATAAAATAATGACTTTAATAAACATTATGTGGTTTCACCAATTTTGATTTCCTCTTGCTGGATTAGAAGATAATAGCCAAGAAATTAAAGGGGAAAGCAGCATTTACTTTATATATACTGTACATAAGAACCGTTCTAAGTGTTTGTCATAGCATATACATTTAATACTCAAATTAATACATGCAGAAGTTATTAACTCACTCAGGTAATAGGCTCGCATGGGTTAAGTAGATCTCTGTATATCATGCTACCAGGAAATCAGATGAGTTAAGTAGACCTCTGTACACCATAATGCTAGGAAATCAGATGGGTTAAGTAAACCTCTGTATATCATACTGCTAGGAAGCAACACAGCCCACATTTGATTCAACCGTGTTCAGACTCAAGCTCATGCAATTTCTTAAGTATCTTATAGTCTCTCTCACAAGTGCATAAGACTTGCCTTCTTGATTTATGAGAGCCATTCTATATAAAGACCCTTTTCCAACTACCTCAAAACAAAAGGAGTTAGAAGGGGGGAAACATTTAGAGTTGCATATGCCAAACAAGAAAGAAGATACTGAGTCAGTGCACAACCCTTTAAGAAACGAGATAGAGAAAGACAACTGGGAGATAGGGTTAGAAGAAGTTGAAAGCAAAAGTTTTTTAGCACCTCCCTTATACCAGACTGTGAGGTAGACAGCAGAACCCAGTAAGGGCAAATCTGGTGAAAATTCTCTGGGATTGGATGAGTCTCAACAGGCATTCATCATTTTGCTTGAATCTACAATTAGTCTTTGTCTAGCCTTTTCTTTTGGTGACAGAATGCTCTCACCCTCACCTTATAGCTCACTCTGTTTTGGGGCAGTTTTGATCATTAGAAAGGGCTTCCTTATATTAATAATAATTAAACGTGGGTCACTAATTAACATGTTTCCCTGAACATTGTGTACCTTGTTGACATTTATAGGTTTTACACTAGTTTTTGAAATTAAATAAGTCCCTACACCACAAACATCTGGAGAGATTCAGGAACATACCCAAGTCCTAACAGTTAATAAGAGCCAGATCTAGATCTCTTTGGCTCTTTATTAATCAAATATTTCTGCCTTCAAATGGTATTTATTGAGACTTTTCCAAGAAAAAATCCAGGATATAGAGATGCAACTGAGCAAGGGACTTGGGAGTTCTGAATGTTGGGTGATAAGGCTGGAAGGTAATGAAGCTAGGGAGTAGGGCACACAGGATTGTGCTAAGCAAGAAGGTATTGTAGTAGTTCCCTGACCTGAGATTTCATCCAAAAGACGACATCATTGCTATTTCTAAAAATGACATTGTAGATTGATGACTGTTCTATGCTATATATATGCCGTGATGAAATTTTATTTTTAATGTTTGAGTAAAAATTATTCCCAGAACTTTATAAAATGTCCTATAGAAATTCAACTATGATAAATTATGGCAGAAAATAAATGACAGTATTTTTGGTTGACTTTTAGAAATGATATTCTTATTTTTAAAGCAATTTACATTTAAAGGAATTATTGTTTATAGCATTAATTCAGTCTATCTTATTGTTTGCTTTGGAAGCACATCCAATTCTTTGAGATGTACATTTTGAGATAAATGCTAAAAAAAAAAAAAAAAAAAAGCAAATTCAAATGCCTATGAGACAAAGAATGTAGGTCCTGAAGTAAAATTAGACTGTATAAAATAGATGTCTTTTACAACTACTCTGAATTTTAAAAACTCTATTGTATTCTGTTATCTAAATGACCAAAATTTGAATCTTTGCTCAGGACTTACTCCTATTGACCTTGAACAAATAACTTAATATCTCTGAATCTTGATTTTCTTATTGACAGATTCAATTTGCAATCTATAGCATGTGCTGCTGTGAGGATTAAATAAAATGATAAATTGTGAGTATTGAGCACAATATCAGCATACAGCCTGACATTAGAAACATAAAGTGAATAAATTTTGTATATGAAAGAAAAATTTTATGATTGTAAAGAACACATAACTGTATCTTAACTCTGGCTCTCTGCCTTCATTCTACTTTTGTTTGTATCATCTATTTTGTGAGTTACTATCCAGACACGACTGTATAGTTTTTGTAAAATAGAAAAAAATCCCTTGACAAATTTAGAGTAATTAAGAGTGTAGAGGGAAACATGTTTAATGTTATATAGATGAAAGTTTCTTTGATGATAGACATTAAATAAAATACTAACTGAACTGAATAATTGAATTTTCCCATTGAGTGGCAGAAGGCAGAACAGAATATAATTATATTTTTCTCAAAAAACATTGTGACTAAACTCGTTGCTTTTTATGGTGCAAAGGAAATATACCTTGTGCTTCTGAACCAAGCTAACCCTACGTAGATCTAATTTAACTGACATGTGCTTGATAAATATAAACTTTAAATTACCTTGAAAATAATTTAAAAAGGAAAACAGTAAATATTTGCGACTATGACATACCTTTGTAAGCATGAGTGGTTTGCACTTAAATATTCAGTCTTCAAAAATGGTTTTGAATAAATACATGCTCAAAAAAAAATACTTTCTCTAAGCCATTGTTTATTTTTCTTAAAAATAGTGATAATAATAGCACCAACTTGCAGAATTGTTATGGTAATTAAATGAGATGATGCATGAAAATGATCTGGCACATTGTATGGCTCAATATATAAGCATTAGAAATGTATTGTATTTCAAATTCACATAATTGTACTGGAAAGACTATACAAAGGTAATTTTATTGTTTTTCTAACAAAATTGCTTTTTTAAAAGATAAATAATCATTGCCTGATTGTGTTTTATAAATCTTCATAATGATAGTTGAATTTGATTAAAACCAAGTTTACCTGCATTAAATTCTTTTGTATTCAAAATGTGTCTGTACTACTGAGAGATGGGGATACCAATTAAGCTAAGAATGAACATCCATGAAATGCTAGCTTGTCATATTAGATTCATTGTGTTTGTACTGCCTCAGGGAATCTAGCTGTAGTCACACAATCATAGAAAATAATGCCATGTTCTTTTCTAGCAATGTCCCTTAAGAATTTCAAACTGAAACCTTAATAACTGATTAGGTTTCCCATACTGTATCTTTCCTACTACTCCTGTGATACTTTAGTTTGCCCTATAAACACAGGCATGGGGAAAAGACAATTTTTATCTCACTAGTTGCCCAAGCTAAAACTTTAGAAACTATTTACAATTCCTCTATATTTCTTACCATAAAGTGTATTCTGGCTCTTACTTTTGCTGATTTAGTCTCAAAAATTTTTTTTAAATCTTCTCATTTACTATAACAGCTGAGACCCAGTTTAGACGCTTAGTTGAACTGAGTTTACCTTTTTGATTAATCTCCTCTCTAAAATCTCTTTTCTCTCCTCCCTGTTGGGTGAGAGAGGAATTTTCTAAAATAGAAACTTGGTAAAATGACTTCTCTGCTTATCAGCATCCACATTGTGTAAACAAACAAACAAACAAAAAAAGCCAGTCTTTGTGTTTTTGCTTCTGCCTCTCCAGATTGCAAATTGGAAGTTTAAGCTTTGAAGTCAACAAAATTGGTGTCCTAACTCTAGCAAAGTTTTGGGCAAATTGCTCAATGTCTGTCTTTCTGCCTCAGCTTCCTTATATGTAACATTAGGATAATAATAGCATTCCTGTGATACAGTTATTCTGAAGATTTAATACAATAATATTTTCAAATTTACTTATCAGTGAGGCACATGATGAGTTCTCAAATTTAGAGTCCCTAATATTACTTCTCACTTCTTCTATAAATATCCTCATAGTACACATAACGAAGTGCCTTGTGTTTGCCCAAGTGATGCTCTCTCTTGTTTGTGTTTCCATGATTTTAAGTTCATTATTTCCTCTGCCTGGTCTGTCATCATCTATCCCTGTCCTCCCAGAACCCTTGGTCTCCCTGTCAGGTACTTAGCTCAAGAGGCATTTCCCTTTGGTGGATGCTATGGTCTCCTCATTGACAGAAGTAGCCACTCCCTTTTGTGCCTTCCATCATTAGGTAAGGGTCAACAAAATAACTTGGGATTCTTATTATGGTATGTAAACTTAAATCTTCTCTCAATATGTGATCTTGATGAAACACTCACCTTCGGTAAACTGCAAATTTATCTTTTAAATTTTTGTGCATAGTAGGATATACAGTATTTAGCAGGGTTGTGTGAAGATTAAATGAGATAATCTATGCTTAGCATAGTGCATTTCACTAAAACAAACACTGAAAACACCTGGTTCAATAACTGTAATCAGTAGCATAGAATTTATTGTTCTGACAGAGCACACAATGCATTGTATTAACATGACTTTAATTTTTTTTCTATGACTTTACTCCTACCAGACCATTAATTCATAGAACTATTGCTGATTCAATATTTTGTTCTCTGTAGTTTGGAAACTGGCCCATGATGAAATATTGCTACATGTTTGTTATAGGAAAAATGGATCAGTATTTTCATCAGTATAGTCTCACTTGAAAACTGGTAAAGTTTTTGTTTAGTTTTAGCAGTGTTTATGGAACAGAAAGCCTAGAATAGGGAAGAACATTCTATCTCAATCAACAGTGAACAAACTACAAATTTGTTGAGAATGAAGTATATATCATATTAGTCTCTTTATCACCAAAGCACTTATACGTCTTGTTAAATATGTGTTAATTATTGAATGAATAGTTTATATGTTTAACTTCCTTTACCAGGCTATGTGATCTTGCCAGTAATTGCATTCATACAGTAAGTGTGGAGTAACTTTTAAGTACTTTGTTGTAAATGCAATCCAAATTATAAAGACTAAAAAACACTATTATAAAATCGCTCCATTCAAAATGTTGAAATCTAATTCTATGCTATCTGACAAAGCAATTATAATTTTCTATAGTACCTGCTGTGGTAATTTTATTTCTTTTAGTTGTGACTTCAGTTCTATCTGTACATTTTAACAGTACATGCTACATTTAATATGGTGCCATATGCTAGTCCTTTTAAAATTACATTTTCAAAGGTAAGCATTTAAGATTATTATGTTTGTGTTGCTTCCAACTTTGTGTTTGCAGTCACATAACCCACATAAAGTACTGTTACTTGAGCACAGAGTAATTTGAACATAAAAAGATCAAGAATTGAATCTTACCTCAGTCAGTGGTACATTTCAGATGTGCCATTTAATCTTTGTCATTTCAGTGTGCTCTTCTGTAAAAATGGCTCTGATAAAACCTCTGAAGGACTATGAAGAACTTACTAGTGATCATAAGGTGCTTGGAACACAATAGAAGTTAAGTAGTGTGGCCATTGAGATCTTAAAGGGGACCCATCTTACTGAAGCATCTTCATTTTATCTTATAGATTCCTTTGTTCACTAAGAAGTTTATTGATAAATATCAGTGTACCAGAAGATATTACAAAGACCAACAGCAATAGAGTGAACAATTTAACCATTTTCTACGTGTTAAGTGTTGATAAAATTCATGAAGGACAGTTTGAGCTACACAAAATGTTCTTGGAAACCATTCCTAACTTAACAATAGCTAAATCCATCTGCTCCCATAAAGTTTCATTTACATCACCCCCTTCCTGTATTGCAAGTTCACATTTGAACTTAATTGATTTGAAATGAATTTCCAATTTATTGTGTAGAAATGGAAACAGAAGATCTAATAAAGAGATCAAAATCAGGTGACACATCCATGGGTATTCATTTTTTTTCTTCTCAGTCAAGGGTTTTGACAGATTTAAAAATCACAACTTATTCTCTGATAAATCAAAGTAGGTCAGTAAAAAAACCCATAGGATTTATGTTAGAGACCTATACAGAGAAGGAATGAGGCTAATGTTGTCATTCTATTAGTATGCCTTTGTTCTCAACCACAAAAAAGGTACAAATAAAAACCTACATCAGAATCAAGAGGCTATTATGTGAATTCAATGAAACTAATAATATTGAAGCACTCAGGAAATACAACTATTGTATGTCTACAATGCAATTTTCTTATAACTAACACTCCATTCTCAGATTCCTAAGACAACAAAATTGATTCATTCAACTGCTTGCACGAACATTTTGCACTTCCATGGTGTTTTGTGATCTTACACTGGAACAGAAATTCAGCTTTTCGGGAATAATCATTGTCATGCGGAGAACATTCATGATAATAGCTGAGGTAACCTCACCCTTAAGGTTCAGATCATGCTTCCTTCCTTTTTCGCATCCCTTTGATTTTTCCTTCTTTCTTTTCTTCGATATTTGCTTTGTTCTTGTGTTGTGATAGGCACTATGCCAATTATTAATGATCTGGAACAGAGATGTATAAGGAGCAGTGAGCCCTTAAGCATGTGTTGTATTTGAAACCACCAACTCAAAGCAATTACATGTGGTATTACAAGTGCATCAGTCAGGGCCTGTGGGAACACAGGAAAGAATGATTTTAAATTTCTAGTTTGGGAATGCAATGGGGAAAAAGACCTGCATATATTTTTAAAAATGAGTTAAAATTATCCAGATGAGTAGTCAAGAAAACAATTCAGGTGGAAGGATTGGTATATTAGTGGTAGATTTCCGAAGCTATATAGACTCACTGGGGAATGATACAAGGACTCCTGTGGCAGGAGTACCGTGTTCAGAAAGGGGAGTGGAGGGAAAGGAACAGAGTATGTGAAGGTCGGATTGTATAAGCCACACGAGGAAGTTTGGGCTTTATCCTGCAGGCAGTATATGCCTATGAACTTCTTTTATGGAAAGAGTATCTGATCTTGCTTTTAGTTGCCTTTTTAAAATGCTTTTTAAAAAGTAGTATACAGAACATGAATGCACTGGTACAGAGAGAGCTGGTGGCAAGAGACTATTGTAAAAATCTGGCAGGGGAAATAATATTTCTGAATAACTTTCAGGTGACTGAATTCTCTCTCCAGTCTTTGTTTAGCCTTAAAGGCTCAAATTTCACTGTTATGCCATGTCACTATATGACAACACTTCAGATTGTCCTGATGAGGTGAGCGAGAAACGAAATAATCTCAATTAAAATATAATATAGATATAACATAATATAGTATATACTAATCATAGTAAAAACAAAGAAAAGTTTTGTGTGATGCTAAGATGGGAAATCATATCTAAATATTGTAAATCTATATATACACACACACACATTAGATTTTTCTTACTTTTTGTGTGGATTAATGGAGAAAGTAATACCATGCAACAAGATGTTTTAGGATTGACTCCGTGAATACTTGCAAAACATTCTTTAAAATGTTTGACTCATATACAACTTGAAAAATTGTGATAGCTATGGACATTCCCCAGAGAAGAAAGCAATTGACATAGTGGTTAAGACAATGGGGTGAGTCACAAATCAGCTCATTTACTTTTCCAGTTAGAAAATTTAATTATGTGGTTTGAAACAAGTTATATAACTTTTCTAAATCACAACTTTCTCACTGAATTGTTGTAAAAATTAAATGAGATAATGCATCCATACTACTTAGCTTAATATCTATAATAAATATTAATGATTATTATCTTTAGTATACATCATATAGCATAAAATGTCATGCGTTTTCAGCAACTCTAAATGCAATGTGATCACCAGTAAATCCTGATTATGAGCCATAATGAAATGTGAAAGCTCTTTACATAGTGGGACATTATAGTTTGATGGCTTTAATAAATGTTTCATTTGAATCTAAATTACCTACAATAAATTCTTTATTTATAAGTTTAATTTTTTAACTTTATTTAACCACACAGTTATAGGCCAAAAAACAATCTGCTTTTAGTAGGTTATGTTTACATCCAGATGTTTTTCAATCAAATGAAATTTAAAAGAGTATACCTGGTATAAGCCCAGAGAAATCAAAGCAGAGTTTTTCCTTTTTCTTTTTGACTTGAGAATCTGAGGTTTTAGGCAACAAAATCAAGAGTTACGCATTTGTAGCCACTAGGAGAGTGGATTATAATGGACAGAAATATATTACTAGCAATTTCCAAAGAATTGAGTTAATGACCAATTATGACTAATTATGGAAATAGTTGTAGTTTTACAGCTTGAAAGATAATATGCTTTGCAGACACACTAAAGCTAAAGCTTGTTTAAAAGAGCAGATGTAGGAAAGGAAGGCTTGTTCTTTTTTAATATCTAAGCAAGTCCTGGGCTTTGAGAATTTTAAGTAGGCTCAGATTCATTAATTCATCTGTTGAACGCCCACATGTACTGGGGCTGAACATCCTGCTATTCACTGAGGCTAAAAGAGGATTCCTGGTCTGGATAAACATACAATATGTACCCATAGAGGCTAATAAAGATGGTTGCATGTAGAAGGAGGATGCCAGGAAAGGGAGATGAAAAGCAGAAGTGTGGTGAAATCTTGAAGGAAGAGTAAACTATGGAAAATGAATCCAAAAAGACAGGCAGAACTGAATTACTGGACAATTCTGTATGTCACGTGAAGTTGTTTAGATTTTTAAAAACAAAACCTATTTCAACTGGTGGTGACCTTTAATAATATCTATACAACTTAAATTCTTAAGTTATCTGATATATATATATATATATATATATATATATATATATACATAACAAGCGTATGTAAGTAATTCTAATGTTGCTAATACAGTTAGCCGTAAACCATTAAACTAAGCAGGAAAGCGAAACTACATTAATGATAATATAGAATGGACTGTGATTTTATTTCCATGTTATTTTATTCTAGTTCAACTATATTTTGAAAAGCAGTGTACCCAAAGACCTACTTTAATAAATATATAAGAACTTATAATTAGTAATTGATATGTAGAAATATCTATAAAATCCTGTACTATACTTTGTTTTCTAGTTACTAGATGACTTTCTACTGTTTTCTTTTTCATTCGTTAAGCATACTCTATATTCTCATAGGTGGTTCAAGATAGAATTTTAGGCAGTAAAAAATTTTTATTCCTTCTCTGAATTATTGACAGTTCTAAACACTTATGGATACTCTGTGAGCAAACAGAAGATGCAAACACAATTTGGGCCCAGATCACTACCTCAGGAAGCCTGAAGCTTATTAAAGGAGATAGTATGTTCCTAATAAAACAGCTAAAAAAAGTATTATCAACAGAAAAATGTAGGAGTCCAAAATTAGAAGAAATTACTTTCAACTGAAGAATATCGTGGAAGGCTTAAAAAAAAACGTGGCATTTGATCTGAAACCCAAATAGAATTCATAGAATTCATTCACTTGGAATGGTGTTAGAGTTGATAAGGCACAACATTATTAAAGCAGGAAGACATATGAGAAACTCTCCTAAGAATATGAGTAGCACTCTATTGTATAGCAGGAAGCATTTCTTTATGTCAGTGTTATAAGAATACTCAGAGAAAAAGTGTCACATCAAGCCACAGTTATGGTGGTACGTGTCAATTTCACTTACTCTGTTGTTACAGAGCACAGTGGTTAAATGAAAGGACCTTAGAATTAGAAAAATGTGAGCTGAAATAACCCATTTTTTCTTAGTCAGTGTGAGATCTGAGGCAAATTATGCGAGTTCTCCAAGACAAATTCCCTTAAATAAAAATAACACAGTTTGCAAAAAATTGGACTAGAGGTTCCATTTGACCCCTTCTTGTTATCTTCCCAAAAGAATAAAATCAGACCACAGCGATATATATACACCCATTTTTGCAGTGCACAGTTTGTAACAGCCAGATCTTGGAAGTAAGTCAAATGCCCATCAACTGGTGAATGGATAAAGAAGATGTAGGGATATATATCTATATCTATATCTATATCTATATCTATATCTATCTATCTATCTATCTATATAACACAATGGAGTACTACTATGCCATGGATAAGATTAAACTTTACACATTTCTAGATAAATGAAGGCACCTTGAAACCATACTCTTAAATGAAATAAATCAGGCACATGTGTAAATACAACATTGTTTCTCTGGTATGAGAAATCTAAAGCATAAATAAGGACCAAAGTGTATAACTGACATTGTGAAAGCAGAAGAAAATGTTCAAATGGGGAGGGGAACAAAGGAGAAGGAAGGGAGAAAGGAAAGAATGGAAAAGCAAAAAAAGAAAAAAAGAAAAAAAAAACAAGAAAAGAAGAGAAACATGGAAACAAAGCTTTTAGTGAGGGCAGAGGAATGGAAAAAGAAAAGAAACAAGTTAGTTAAACAGTTACAAATTCTCTACCATGAATGTGATCATTATGTGTATCTAAAATGTACCAATAAAATCTGATTAAAAAATAAAAAGAAAATAGAATTTGTAAGCCAACTCCTATAATCAGTATAAAGACTAAATGAGATAATGAGTCTAAAGTACTTGCTACCACTGTTACTGATATAATAATTATTCAGTAAACAGCTGCTGTTAAATGGTATATAGAGCTTTGAAAAGAAGGTGACTTTCTTTTCTATGCTTTCCACTGTCTTCAGTGAAAGGATGGAGAGATGACTGTTCTGAGCATTTTACTTTTTTACAATATGAATATTTTCAAATTATTGATTTTTAAATTTACAAATAATAGTGTATACAGTGGTGGCTCGATTCACAAACGCTTCTGTTTATGAACAATGCAGTATGCAAACAGAGGCATTCAGCAAAATTTTGCTTCTGATCACAAACTCCACATTGGGCACTGGATGAGCCAGACCTTGACCATCTTCCGCAGAATTGTGGAACCAATTAAATTCATGAACCAAGGTACCCCTGTAGTTATATTGTACAATATAATGGTTTGATCTATGTATACATTGTAGGAAACTCAATACAAGCCAATTAAAACTTTTACTGCCTTACCAACTTACTACTTTTTATGGTAACAACAGTACTTATTATTTTAGCAACTTCAAAGTACATACTGTAATATATTAACCATGGTTACCATACAATGCAGTAGATTACTGAAACTCATTCCTTCAGTCTACTGAAACTTTATTTCTTATGATGAAGTTCTCTCCTTTTCTAGTTCTTTTTCTCCTCCACCTCAACCTCTGGTGACAAACTTTCTACTCTATTTCTGAAAGATCAGTTTTTTTTAGATTCTGCTTATAAAATATATAGTATTTGTTTTTCTGTGTGTGTCTTATTTTTGTCAGCATAGTGTTCTCCAAGTTCATTCATGTCACAAATGACAGAATTTATATACTTTGAAAGTCTATACCATATCCCATTGTGTATATGTTATATTTTCTTTATTAATCTGTGATTAACACTTAGGTTGCTTCCATACATTGCATTTGGCTACTGTAAATAATGCCAAAATGAACATAACAGTGCAGGTATCAATATATCCATTTCAAGAGATGGAAACGGTTAAGTAAAAGGAGAAATAAGAGTACCCAAAATTATCTGTTTTCTTTCATTCCTTGTGATTTACCAGATTTAAATATGTATGTTAGAGTGAGAAAAAATGACATATAATTGACTGTACCTAAAGACTCGTCAAACCTTTATATTTTTAATCTGCGATGCATGGGCTGAGTGTGGCACATGCCTGTCATCCCAGCGCTCTGGAGGCTGAGACACAAGGATCACTGTGAATTTGAGGCCAGCCTGGGCTACAAAGTGAGTTCAAGGCCATCCTCATCTGCATAATGAAACCCTGCCTCAAAAAGACAAAAAAAATTTGCAGTAAACGTAAGATAATGTGAAAAATAGAATTAGTTACAAGAAAGGTGGTGTAAATGGTGCTGATACTGAAATACTTAACAATTTAAATGTGCAACATTTACCTAGGAATCTATTCATTGTTTTTCTTGTATTTAACATCAGTAAAGTGAGTCATATCTTTATTAACCTTGGCTCAGTGCTTAAGCTAAATGTTCCATTGAGGAGGAAGGATGATTTCACAGTATATCTAATAAGCTATTTCTTTTTGAACCATTAATTGTTCTCAATGGATACGTTCATTAATAATATCAATGTATTTCTTTATTATATACCAATCTGGATGTTGGTCCTGCTTCAGGAGCATGAATAAAAACACAAGATCTCAGGCATTCAATCTCTGGAAATACTGGTAAACTCATAAAATGGTAATTTTATGCTTATTAGAAAGTTTAGAACAATGTGTAGATTTTCTGATGATACCATGTAAGCAATTTCTCATGGTATATATGTCATTATTAAAATTTTTGAAAGTTAAAAAATTTAGCTACTAATAAGATGAGCTACTATTTATTAATAGGCTACCACATGTTGGCTACTCAGCTAGAATTTTATGTGCATATTCCATAATGTGTTTAACAGCATCATGAGGAAGGGTCTATGAATTGAGAGATTGGGATTCAGGGCCATCTGATTTCCTTGTAATTTTGTATGTGCTCAAATTTTTCAGATACAGCAAGGGTTGGTGACATCACCTGGGAGACTGAAGCAAGTTTGATTAGCCTGGCAACTTATTGATTTTAGCAAGACTCTGTCTGGAAGAAAAAAATAGAGAAACATGGGCTGGGGACAGAGCTCAGTAGCCCTGTGTGTCATTTCCAGTACTAGGGATAAAAAAGTTAAAAGGAATTTTTCAGAGATAGCAAACTTGTCATTTCTACTTTTGAAGAGCTCATAGTCCACTGGGGGAAGGGGTGAAAGAGATTCCCAAAAATGGATCGTGAGCATACTGTGGTGACCTAGGGACGTTGATGGAACTGGAGAGGGTCACCACTAAGCCACTTATATCCAGCATCTTTTCCCCAGTGGAATGGAATAGGAGGTCATTCTAAGCAGGATTTGTGAGTATTAAGTGGATAAAAGACTACCACAAATTAGAATTTATGTATATTTTGTTGTTGTTCACTGAATTATAGTTGCACAGCTTAAGAGCTGGGATGTATGTAGCACTTTGAGAGATGATGTGGTGCACTTCACATTGATTTTCTCTGTTGTATGCACACTTCACTAGTTGTAAAGCAACTAAAGAAGGGTTTCCCTTGAACCTTTTGGAATATATGAGGTAGGGACTGACTGGCCCAAGTAACTTTGTGTGTCATTGAGCCCTCTTGAAAATGCAGCTCATGACTGTAGTATTGGTATGTTTTTTAAAGAGGAAGATATAATTTCTAGCTCTCAGAATATGTCTACTTAAAGGATCAGTAGTGAATTTGAAAGAATCTAATAAAGATGCAAAGTTTACTGATACCTCTAGTCTATTATAGGTCTGAATTAGGTTGCTAAAAATTCAGGTTAGAAACAGAAATTACCTTAGAGATACTCATATAGCCTCCTGCTCATGACAGAAGAAACAGAAAACATGTCTTTCCACAGATCTAGGTGAAAAGCAGCCTCTTGAACCCAGGCATTTGACTTCCTATCCAGTACTTTTTATTCTAAAACACTACAGCTTTACTCTGAGAAAAATAAGCATTTAATATAGGATTATTTTACCTAGTGTTATGAACAAAATTAGGTCCCCCTGAAAATCTAGGCTCTAAATCCAAATACCTTAGAATGTGATTGTATGGAGATAGGATTTTTAAAGAGGTAATTAAGATTAAAAGAAATCTTTTTAAGAAGTGGAAAAAATAAAACAAAGCAGTTGGGGAATTACAAGGGTCTCCATGTCCAGACATCTGACCCTGTGGGTAGGCAGCCAGGGGGCAGCCATTTGCAGGCCAAGCAGAAGGGCCTCGCAGGAAAGGAGCCCTGCTGATCTTGGCACCTTGGTCCTGGACTTTCAGCCTCCAGATCTGTGAAAAGAAAATTATGTACTTTAAGACACTTAATCTGTGGTGTTTTGTCCTGGCAGCCCTAGCAAATTAAAACACTTGCTAAACTTTCAAATTAACAGTGGCACCCTGACCTCTTTCTTGATTATATGCTAATTTTAAATGTATATTGTGATCTTGACATTTTCTCATAGTGTACATTTCATAATTGTTACTTTAGCAGAATACTTCTCTCCTCAAAGCAAGAACTACATTTTAGTCATCTTCACTTGCTCAGTGCCTAAAACAGTTCTTGGAATGGAATATTTTAGGGCTTAATACCTATGAAAATTAATAAATAAAAGAAATAAAAATTTTACATGTGATCATATCTTTCTCATAACTGAATTAAATGCATTTGATGCCAGTCTTTAAACAGTAACCATTTTTAAAAATCTTTTTCTTAAATTACAGCTTCTTTTTTCTTAATTTTAATATAGTGATTTGTTTTATATACATTTTGGCAGTGATAGATGTCAGCTGTAGGGAGACTTGACACTCTATGGTAAGTTTCAAGGGACTATTAATAGTATTTCCTGCTATGTCAAAAGGTCTGTATGTCAGGTTCTTTTCAATGTGGAGCATAACAGGTTTCCCAACATAAATTCCCTCTGTACTTTAAAATACTTCTTATTCTCTGGCTATTGTCCACTGCTCAGTGATTCTCCATTTAGCTGAGTCATCTGAGGACTTGGGACCATGTTTGATTCTTCTCTGCTGTTCCTCTGTTTTCACACATATACCCAAAATTTCTTCGAGCATTGGATCCACCTGCATTTGCCACTGGAAAAAGCCACCTCTGTCTATGAAGTTCAGTATTTATGTGCGGTACTGTGACCCCAACCTGGATTGGTAATTATTTGCGACTACAATCCTTTCATCCTTAGTTGTCACTGTGAGGGACAAAACTGTAGCCAACAGTATTTTCTTGATTATGTGTCTTTCTCAATAACTGGCATTATATTTACCTTTTATTATTTATTTACTCATTTATCTTATTTATTTTGGTATCCAGTGTGTATAGGTTTGAGTTGGGGAACATTAACAGTCAAGAGATTTACTCAAATGGCACCTGACTTACAGAAAATAAAGTGCTGTTAGTCATTAAAAATGTTTCAGAAGTGTAGGGTGACCTGGTACATTTTGAATATCTGAAGGCTGTGAATCATGAGAGTGAAATAGAGATCAGTTATGAAGGCAAGTAGATGACAGAATTCATAGCATAGATTGAAGAAAAGAGGAAAAATTTTTAGGAGGGTAAATGGCATTAATTGAGTTATCCATGTATTTATATTTTTATATGAGAAAATATTTCAAAAATGATATTCCTGGAAGTTGGGTGTGCTGGCACATGTCTGTAATTCCATCACTTAGGAGGCTGAGGCAAGAGGATTGTTGTGAGTTTGAGACCAGCCTGGGCTACAAAGTGATCTCAAGGCCAGCCTGAACTGCATAGTGAGACCCTGTCTCAAAAGCAAAAAAAAAAAAAAAGAGTGACATTACTGGAATTAAGGTATTCTGTGAAGAGTGCCATCACTAGTATTTATTGAACACTGTACCCTGAGGATTTATACTTATTCAGATTCTCATTTAGTCTTACAACAACCTTATAAAATGAATTATATCATCATATCTTATAGATGAGGAAACTGAAGACAGATTCTCAGTGAGGTTACTTGTTCCATCAAAAGTAGTTAGAATATCTGAGTTTCATTTATTGTTTCACATATTGTCTTTTGAGTGGCAATGAAAAATTAAATAGAACATGTATCAGTCAGGACATAGTCAGGAAAAGAGACACCACTCTTAGTATTGGAAATAAAATGAGTATAATAAAATAGGTAAGTTACACAATCCATGGATGAGCTAAGAAACACATGACAACAAGTCAACCTGGAGATTGACCTCAGCAGGAAACAACTCCCACTCATGAACTGGAGGGTCCGGGGAAGGAGCCCAGAATCAGTCATCAGAAGCTGGAAACACTGCAGGCCTGTTAGGGAGTGTAGAAGTCATGAAGCAGATGCTACCATTACTGGAAGCAAAATCATGGGAATTAACCTGTGTTTCTTGATATTTCTGACCTTTAATCTCTTGCTTAGATGCAAGACAGTAAAGGGTTTTCAATTCAGGTGTAAGAGACTCATTATTGATTTTGATAACCCTTGTAGATGAAAAGGTTTTCAGATATTATAACTTAGAAAATGCTAAACCTTGTTGTTTATTAGATGTGAATAGAAGAGTTTGGTACAAGGTGAAATAAAATATAGTTAATTTCATAATGACTTTGTTTTTCAGACTTTTAATACCATGTAACTTTGGGATTGGAAAGAGCCATGAGACGCCCTTGACTAGTATTTTATTTCATCTAAGAACAGCTAGTTAAGAAGCCCTAGATTATGAGAAATGAAAACAAGTTCAAGTTTTATAGCCTCTGAGTAATATGTTATTTGTGATCTGTGAGCATAAAACTTGATGAAAAAGTTGCTTTTTGTATGCTACAAATTAATATTAACAAGGGAGATGGTTATTCAAGAGTGATTCAGATGGAATTGTACTGGGCTTTGGATGAAGTTCCTTAGCTCAGAAGTCACAGACGTGACAGCTTCTACTGAAGTTCTGCTCTCACTGGCAGCATTCATGTTTGACCTTAGGCAAACAAGCAGAGCTGCCTGTAGGAGGCAGACTGAGTGCCTGCCCATATGCTGTTAGGCTCCAGTCATCTTTCCTGTTCATTAAAATGATTGACAGAGCCACTGCGTACTGCTCTTAAGGGAGGTCCTGTCTTTGCTGTGGATCTTACAAATGAGTGAAGAGGCTCCTGAGGCATGAGCATTGCAGCAGATCCAAAGAATACTGAAAATTCAGAATGAAAAAAAGGCTCCGATACTTACTTTCAGTTTTGGAAATCCTGCCATCTTACCATTATTCTGTCGATGTGATTTGAAGTCATTTGGAAGTTTTTATTGTCTCTAACAGAAAAACCCATAGCACTTCTTGGCAGACGTGAACTGCAGGAAAAGATAACATATACATGGGAAGACCACAAGGAATTGACTACCTGTTGCTCAGTTCAGTTTGTCTCTCTTAGATTCCATATATATGACTTGCTGTCACTATTATTGCTTCCCAAAAGGGAATTCATTCACTAATTAAAGATTTGCCAAGCATCGTCTATACACAAGGCATGTGGCTAGATACTAAGTACATAAATGTGAAAAGGCCAAGAGTTACGGATTTCTAGGAACTCACAGGATATTTGGAGCTCATAAAACTGAGGTTGGATAATATGCTAAATAAGTTGTCAAAAATCTGAGGTTGTACCTATGGCTCCACTAAAAACTGGTTTTGAAATTTTGAACCAGTCACTTCCCCTCCCTGGGTCTCAGATTTTGCATATCTCTAACAGTAATGAATCCATTCAGGGATTGTTGTGAGGACACTAAGAACTAATATCTAGATAAGAATCATAAAGCAATAAAATGATGAAAATGAAAGGAGTCTTAATAACTTTAACAGAATCAAAATCTTAGAGGTTCTTCCTCTAGAAACATAGCTTGACATTCTCAAAGCCAAAGTCTATATCCTGATTAATTCTGTATCTGGAAAAGAGTCACTTCATTAATGTATGGAAGAAAAAATCAGTAGGACTTAGTAGGTTAAGGTAATAACGTATAGTGACCAAAAAAATGATTATATGGCAGATCTTATACATAATGATTTACTACTGTGGTATTATAGAAGTCTCACAATAGTTCTGAGAGGTGGGAATGATTGCCCCTTTTTTACAGAAGAAAACTCTAGACTTAGAGGAGTTACTTTAGAGGACTTCTCAAAAGTCACATGGCTTGTAAATGACTCAGCTGAAATTTGAAACCAAGTCTAACCCACACGTTCAGGTTACCTTCCCCACTCCTCCTATAATCCAAACTCTCGGAGAGGAATCTGAGCAGAGGTGGCGCTCCTCTTGCTTGTGAAGGTGGCAGCAGCCTGTCAACAAACAACCATGTTCTATGATATCTGTGTGACCGGCCCTAGATACACTGTGTATTGGTGACAGGGGTGATGAAGTTCAAAAACTCAATTTCTGTACAGTGAACAAGAAAAAGAAAGTGGTATTTTAAAAAGTCAAGACATTGGCATTAGGTATAGATTAAAAAGTTTGGTTACAAGGTGAGATAAAACATAAATTTCATAGTCACTTAGTTTGCCAGCTTATTAATACCATGTGCCTTTAGGATAGGACAGAACTGTGGGGTCTCATTGATGAGTGGGTGATACCAGGGATCAAACTGGATGCAGATGAAACCAAGAATAAAATTAATAATTAAGGAAAGACCCTCCCCCAAAAAAGTACACATGCTAACTGCATTGGGGTATTTGTCTCCTACTCCTCCTTGGCTTGTCATTTCATATTAGTCAACATTTTTTCCTGAGACTTAAAGTTGGTAGCCAGTGTAGAAAGTAAATATGTATTTCACCTCTTCTGTGCTTGATACCTGATGAAATATCCAAGATGAAATAAAACCATCATTTCTAGAACACTTTTTAATCATGAGGCAATCTTAACGTGAAAAAATTCCTGAAAGAATTGACAAAACAATATTCATATAGATGAAATCAGGTATGTTCTATCTGAAATCTCTCAATTCAGAATGCTTTGTTCCTGGTTTCATGATTATAGATACCATGTGAAACCTAACTCAAATAATAAATCAATGTTTATAGCTAGGATATTTTGCCCTGTGCTTTCGGGAAGTCAGGAGGTTCCTTTTTCACATCAAGGGTCTTCTCTTCTGAGTTCAGCAATTGGGACATTGTGCAGCTGGATTTCACAATGAAACTGCTTCTCAGTAGTCTTTCTCCCTACTCCAAACCCTTTCTCTCTGATTTAATTGGTGCTCTCAGTGCACCTGCAGATTCTGGCATGATGCTACCACTTCAACCTATTTCCTACCAGCTGCGTGTGCTCATCTGAGAGCCCAAAGCCCTTCAGTGGCTGGATTGTTTGAAGGCTGTGAACTTTGTAAAGAAAGCTTTTAGTTAATCCCTTTTCCTTGGAGGCTTGTATTTTCAGCAATAGTTACTACAAAGACAGCTATTTTTTCTTAAAAAATTACAGTACTTGTTTTTACAATTCTTGGGTTAAAGTCAAACTTGTGGCTCATGAATCTTAAGTGTTTCTGCTATGCTTGTCTCTAATGCAGTGATGAATTAGCAGGTGCAAATAGGAAAAATTGAATGTTATATGGCAGGGAATCTGATTAAGAATCAGAACCTCACAAGTATAGGAGAAAAGGTCTAGATTAATGGAGATGGCCCTAACAAAACCAAGAAGAAACCAAAATTCATTGAAATTCTTTCAGCTTAATTGGAGTGCATTTTAAACTTGACTCCTTAGCACGTCCTTCTTTCTGCTCTTGTCCCTGCTCAATCAGTACATTATGTAGGCTCTACTTCTTGAGTTCCTAATGCTCTTTCTTCTCCCAGAAATGCTTGTCTCTCCCTTCTTCCTGGATAAGTTCCACTATACCTTTAGGCCTCAGCTTCAGTGTTACATAGGGTGTCCTCAGAGACCACACTATGAATTCCCTGCACTAATTTGGTCTTCAGCAATGATTTATTCAGCAACTGTTCACTGCATTGTAATAGACAGGAAACCAAGGTTTAGAAATTGGCATTGCTTATTTAAAATCAAGCTAAAAGCATAGCATGTTTTAGAAATCATATCATAGCGTTCTAAATCTCATACCTTTTTCTCCTTACATCTTTATCCCACTAGAAGTAGAGCATAATGAGAGCCATAGGGCAGCTGCCAGCTGGTGGTTTGACTGTTGTGTCATGAGGAAGAGTTCCCTATGGTCCTCTGATTAACATTAGATTGATTCTAAGTGGGAACTAGAACTGAGGCTGTAGGATTTTGTTGCAAAGCCCCAATTATGAGCATCCAGGGACTTCTGGCGCATAAAACTTGATAGAGTCCTCCATAGACAGATATTTACACATCTCCCAGAGCAGCAACCATGTTTCAAGGTGAGTACTGATCACATAGGAAAGCCATGGCAGGGCACTGGGCTCTCCTCACTCTAGAACAGTATTCTAGGACTCTTCCCCTGCCAGTCGCCACATATATTCCTGCTCAGAAAGAGCCAAAGCATTCCCTATATTTGTGTTTTTGGGGACACTGCTCAAACCCATCTTCTTTTGACCCTTATCACAACTTTCTACAGTCAATGAATCAGCTTTCCAAGAGGGTCACCAAAACGATATTTATTCAGTGTCAAGGAGTCAGCAAATGACTCCACTGGGATTCATTCTGCAGCTTCCAGATTTATGCTTGTGTGTTTTTCTCTTCACCAAACTGTCTTGCAAATAGAATGACAACAGCCTTCTTCCATCTGTCTATTTAATTGGAGGAGGACACAAACCCAGCAGCATGGATGAACCAGTCTTTCCTGCATGAGGTCACCCGCCCAAGAAACCACTGTAGTAGAACCTTACTGTACTCTGGCTCTGACAAAACTCTGGAGTCAGACAGCCTGGCTTCAAGTCTCAGCTTTTGTGTTCACTGGCTGTGTGATTTGGAGAATATTTAACTTCTCTGTGTGGCAGTTTCATATCAGTAAGATAAATATAATAGTAATAAAAATAACGCCTACCACATGAAACTGCAGTAAAAATAAAAACTAATTTTGTGATTTACTATATAGACTGCTGTCCAAATATGTGACATATGTTTAAATACCAGTTGGTAGTAGTTTGTACACATATAAGTTTGTAGAAGTTTTATGGTTGTATTAGATCCTTCATGTGCCTTATCACATTTAAGAAAAAAACTCATTTGTACTCTACACAGATGCTCTTCATTTTCAGTTGTATTCTCTCTGGACCTTGGATTTCATGATATGCTCATGTATATTACGAATAAAGCATTTTCTGAAATCATCTGATTTCTACCAGGCTATAAAAAGTTAATAGAACACTGCACTTGAATTTGTTAGTCTTCTGTTTTACCTGTGAGTTGCCACAAATCTCATGAATTATCAAAATTCATCTTTTGCAAGAAATCAGCCCAGCATCACAATCCTAGACCTGAAATTATACTGCAAAGTTACTGTGATAAAATCAACATGATATTGGCAAAAAACAAAAAACAAACAAACAAACAAAAAAAAACCTGAAGATCAGTGGGACAGAATAAAAGATGAAGGTGGAACCCCTAAAGCACTCAACTACCTTATCTTTGACAAAGGAGCCAAACATGTTCACTGAAAGAAAGATTTTCTCTTCAATAAATGGTGCTGGAAGAACTAGTTTTCCACATGCTGAAGACTAAAACTAGACCCATATCTATCACTATGCACTAAAGTCAAAATGGATCGAGAAGGGCCGGGAGTTTGGCTCAGTGGCTTAAGTGCCTGTCTGGCAGGCATGAGGCTGTGAGTTCGATCCCAGGTGTCAAAAAAAAAAAAAAAAATGGATCGCGAATCTAAATATTAAAACAGAAACACTAAATTTTCTGTAAGAGAAAATAGGTAGAAAAGTTGAAGACATAGGTGTAGGAAGAGAATTCATGAACAAAACCCAGACTGCAAGAGAAATACTATGAAGAATCAAAAAATGGATCTCACCTTATTGAAAAATTGTTGCACAACCAAAGAAATCACCAAGAGTGACAAGACATCCTACAAAGTGGAAAAAACTTATGGTCAGTGGTCCCTCATGCAAAGGACTTATATCTAGAATATATAAACAATTGAAAAACTTCAGATGCCCCCTAATTCAAAGGCTCAATTCAAAAATGGGCATCTGAGACAAATATATACTTCTTAGAGGTAGAAAGACAAATGGCAAATAAATACATGAAAAATTGTTCAACATCATTGGTCATTTGAGAGATACAAATTAAAACAATACTGAGACTCTATTTCACCCCAGAAACAATTATTATCATCAAAAAGTCAACCAAAAACAAATGCTGGTGGTGCTGAGGGGAAACAGGAACACTTCTCCACTGTTGGTAGGGGTATAGATTGGTACAATCACTGCGAAAATCAGTGTCAAGACTCCTTAAAAACCTAGGATTAGAGGTCCCATGTGACCAAGCTATCTCCTTCTGGATATCTTCCCAGAAGAATTAAAATCATTCTACTACAACAATATATGTGCACCCGTGTTTATAGTCGCACAATTTGTTTTAGCTAAATCTTGCAACCAGCTCAAATGCCCATCAACCAAGCAATGAATAAAAAAAGATGTGGGATATATATATATATATCAGTCATAAAGAAGGATAAACTAGAGACTTTTATAGGTAAATGGATGCAACTCAAGACCATACTCGTAAGTGAAGTAAATCACACCCACGTATGTAAATATCATGTTATCTCAATAATGCGATAAACTGAGAGTAAGTAAGATTCAAAATGTACAATAGATATAGTGATTTAGGAAGAAGTTGTTCAAAAGGAAAGACAAACTGTGATGGGGGAAAGGGGAAAGGAAGGAAAGGGAAAAGAAAAATATACACAAGATAGTTAAAATAGTTATGCAGCTAGTTTCTCTTAGTTCATTAAAAAGAACAGTTTATACTAATATTGTTCAAACAAGATATCATGCCTATATCCTCTACTCTTAATAACTACTACAAAGATAATAATACACAATGTATTAATTATTATGTCTCCTACTAACCTGCTGTGAAATTTTTATTTCTTTTCTCTTTAAAATAAAAAATAAAGAAACTATCCCAGTTTCTTGTTGATAATCAAGTCCATGATTCTATATACTCTCTTTACCTGGCATGGAAATTGGCTCTAAAAGGGTCATTTTATAATAGCAGTATTTCTTAAGTGCTTAGCAGAAAGTTTTGAGAAAGAATAAGGCTATTCTATAATCTCTTTTACTGCACTAT
The DNA here is from genome assembly GCA_004363535.1 of Dasyprocta punctata. Lineage (NCBI taxonomy): Eukaryota > Metazoa > Chordata > Mammalia > Rodentia > Dasyproctidae > Dasyprocta > Dasyprocta punctata. The sequence goes on along the minus strand of RJWM01010413.1, from coordinate 7,002 downwards.
TTCCTACTTTTTTCTGCAAAGGAGCAGCAAGAATCCCTGAGACTCAGTCTCAGCAGGGTCGTGCCTTTAATTGTTATGGCTAGCCAGGAGTTTGAGACAGTGAAGTGGAGTGATTGCTGTCTGCAGCTGGATTGTCTCATCTACACATTTTCACCTGCAGAGATCCAAGGCATTAATTGAAAGCATTTAAAGGTGATGGTTGGAAGAGTCAACATCTTTACATTCTCTGTTTTAAAGTTTTATTCTGCCGTCAAGAGACCTCAGAACCACTCACTGTGAACATAAAACTGCATATTCAAACACTCAAATCCGTGCCCCCACCACCACTCCCTAAAGTGTACCATGCTACATTCTACATTTTGAAATAAAAAACTAACAGTACTTCCAACAGCTAGATGGATCTGACTGAGTAGATGGATCTGTGGTCTCCCTCAAAACAAACTTTTTTTCACTTCACATTGTCCATTTATAAATTGCTTCGCAGAATATTTAAGGAATAAAAATAAAGTAAATCTCTAACAGAGATGGGTGCATATTTTATGATGTCTGTGTTGTGCAAGGGAATGGATAGTTTGAAGTGATCCTTACTGCTTTCCAATATGATTATTAAATACATTTGCAAATTGGTTTTTATATTTAAAGAAAATTGAAGTTCTGGCAACTATACAAAGTAAATTAAATAGAAATGAACTCATTCTAAAATATAATGTGAGATGCAGTATGGTTCTAATACTTACAGATATTGTTGGACTGTGCATCCCAGGGTCCAGACTAGTGTACAGCATGTGTTAGATAAATATTTGTTGAATAAGTTAATGAGTAAAATACACTTATAATGATCCAGCACATCAGTTGGAAGCAAAAGTGACAGGATGATCAGCATCAAACTTTCTCCATGTACTCAATTTGAGTTCCTTCGTTTAAAAATTCACTAAGGATCATGTCTACAACCACAGGAAAATGACCTGAACAGTACATGCAAACATAGTGATAACCAGTATTTCTTTTGATTCTCACATCAGCAATACAAGCTATAGAATTTACTTCTACTAAGTAAAGAGGTTTGTATTGTCCAAAGCCATACAGTTAATAGGTAGAAAGCAGAAATCTGAATCTAAGTTACTGTGGCTTCCACGCCAATATTTATTTTACCACATTAGATTAAATTGTTAGATAAATATTTAGTAAATATTTTAACTGAAGAAATGCTAATTTCACTCTCCAGTTCAAATTATTTCTTGGATTCCAAGATCAGTCTGAATGGTAACAGGATGTCCCTTTTGAGAAGAGCAGAACTTTGAGGAATGGTAGATACACCTTGGAATTATGAGGTGGTGAGAATGCGGGTATTGGTTGGTCCAAGAGCCTTAAGACAGATGATATACTAAATGAACAGCCAAACTGTTATAGTACATTTATGGCCTAGAGTTTGGTCAACAAGAACCTGAGTTGTTACTCGTTCAAAATTATAGATGAAACTGGTTATGACAGCTTTAAGAAATAGTTTTAAAGATGATTGAGGTGTTCTGCATAGACTTAGGAAGACTGGTGATGAAGATAAAGGAGGTTGATCATAATTTAAACAGAGATATTTAACATATTCTAGAATAGAGACAAAAGGACACAGTAAAAGATGTTACTAACATGCAAAAAATAAGTAGAATGTTGGAAATCAATCAAAGATTGCTTCTTTGAAAACCTGAGAGAATAGTGTTGCTTGACAACTGAGCTATATTCATTCATAGCACTTCTTGTGGCTCAGTAAAACAGTTCAATTCTATGATTCATTAAGACAGAAGCTATGTATTTACTTTCAAGTATTAAATTTTGTTTACTGAATATACCCCAATCCTAATATTTTTGCCTTATCATAAGTGTCTAGTGTCTACATCCAAACTGCTTGGGTTCAAATCCTAGTTCTATCATTTACTATACTTATAATTGTGTCTGTTTCCATATCTATGCAATAGGTATCACAAGCACTACCTCATATAGTTAAGTGTGAATACATAACTTTAATACACAAAATCATTTTAGAGCAAACTCAGCATGTAGTGCACTCTCAATGAATTTTATTAAGGAGGTAATATCACAGGCAAGTAACAGGATGCGGATTCATATTCAGATGTTTTGGATTGCAGGTTCTCTGCTCTTAGTCACTTCCACATACTGCTCCCTTCACAGCACAATGAAATGCTTGCCTCTACTACCTGGGATGCCATGCTAAGTTATGTATGTGTAGGCCGAAAACAGACTGGGACTGGCGCCACTCTCGATGAGAAAGATAACACCTCACAAGAAAAGTCAGACCAAAACAAAGAAGACTCATGTGTCATTACTTCACTATGATTCACAAACCATTGGGAACAAATGACATTAGTCAGAGTCTTGGAGAAAATAACAGAAAATCAGATATGGATTCCTGAGTTGGCTCTTGCCATTTGGTTGTGAATGGAGGAAGAACTGATTGGATGTCAAAGGTTACTTTTCTGAAGATTCTTTTAATGAATCCCCAAGGAGGTGATTTGTTACAAGTGAACTTTTGCAACTCATTAATTACCTTAAAACTTAATGACGTTGTGCAGACTTGACGTTCCTCTTTCAATCTTTGAAGAGTTTTACTTTGTATGAATATTAGGTTAATATTGTTTTATATGCAATTTGTTTATGCATTCTGAGATGGGAGACCTTGTTAATGGTTGGACTGAAATGATGTTTTGCAGAAATAATAAAAGAACCATGTCAGATTTTAATGATTCCATGCAGACTGCTGTCATAAGCAAAGATTTTTAAGTAGCCCTAATTTCTAGGTAATAAGAATTTTTTGCTCCAGACTATTTTTCACTGTTCTTTCTCTTAATGCCTTTCCTGACTTACAAGAACCTTTCAAGTTAGTTAATACATCTGAAATTATTTATCAGCAGGGGAGTTCCAGATTGTGAATTTTTAAGCTTCTCTCCTAAACAGGTATAAATGAAGCTACTGGAATGCCTTGAAATGCACTCACCCTGGAGATGCTCTGATTGATTTAGCTTAAAAAGAAGTTGCACCAGGTTCATTGTTCCACGTTTATATAGCCTATTTTAATAGGTACCTTACCCAAAATTGCCAATCCTCACCCTTCAAAATATAGACAGGCACCTAAATTTTTCTTCCTTGCATTAGCAAATCAATGCCCTATCTTTTCAAAATATGCATCTGCGGATGCCACTTCCTTGCTTAAAACATTTCAATGAACTGTTATTCATGGATAAAACCTCAAATTCTTATTTTAGTCTCCTTAGCCTTTTAAAGTCTGTCCTATTCTTCCATCTCAATCTCTTTTTCTTGTCACCTCTCCTGCCCCACCCTTTGACAAAGATCTTGTCTATAGCAGTTTCTTTCCATATGTTGTTCCATCTCTTTGGAGCTCTTTTCCTGCTCTGTCTCCACCACGATTTGCTCCTACCCTCCAAACCTCAGACCTCTATTATAATCTGTCATAATATTCTATGCTTCTTTGAACACATATTGCAAAATAATTAAATAACAATTTGCTAATAATTGCATTACGATTATGAGTCTCACTCCTACTAGAAAGTGAGAACAGAAGCTACTTCTCTCCATGCCTGTATTTGCAGCAGGTAGCACAGAATTAAGGAACATTGTTGATAAAAACAAAATGTTTTATGAATTAATATATCATACCACATAAGGCTTTTGAAAGATTTCTTGCATAGAGAATATCATTGATATTGCTTTTACTTTCCATTTATTAGTGGATGTTGATAAAAAAATCTTGGACTGTGATAAAGGGTCTTTGATTTCAGTCACAATTCTATAGAGTGCATTAGAAAGTCATCTAATCTCTCTGGGCTTTAGTCTTCTTATCTTTAGAGGCATTTTTAAATTTTATGTTAATTTAAATTTTATTTTAAAAATCCCTGGAAGCACAGATTCCCTTTGAAGTCAAAGGGGAAAGACAAGTAGCTCACTAATTAAAAAATCAATGATTTTCTTTATTTTCTCAGCCTTTGTTTCTGAAGTATTCTCCACATTCAGGGTGACTGGATTTCTGAGACATGAACACTTCTGAGATACAAATGGCCATGCCATCATTAAGTATTACTTGTTAGGCTCTATAAGTATTTCTCATTTTACCTCTCCAGTTTCTGGATCATTTGAGAAGTCAGGAGAAGGAAAACTATAATGTCACCCTTATTACTGATTAGCGTTAGGTTGTAATATGCACCTCTGCATGAAACTCAACTGGACTTGCTATCATTCCACCACTCTAAAGAGTGGAACAACAATCTCCAGGGACACTATGAGTTTTTGTGTAACTCTCACTGGTTTGAGTGGAAGAAGATAATGCATTCTCTGTGCATAAAATCTTTGGCAATTAATCACTGTCAGTTGGGAAGCATGTATAAATGGCCCAGAACCCCACAACCCTATTACCCAATATTCCTCTATGGAAAAGAGGGCACTTAGGGCCGGGAGTTTGGCTCAGTGCCTTAAGCACCTGCCCTGGCAGGCTCGAGGTTGTAAGTTCAATCCCCGGTGCCACCAAAAAAAAAAAAAAAAAAAAAAAAAAAAAAAAAAAAGAAAGAAAGAAAGAAAGAAAAGAGGGCACTTAACAATGAGCCAGGACTGTTACTACAAAGAAGGGAAAAGTATTAATCTTTATAATATCAGCTATCTAGTGAATTTCAGCTAGGTTGTGGACAGTTTCTAGAAATGAAATAAACCAGTCTTAAAACTGGTACTATTCAAACCAGAAAATGTATTGTTTATTTTGTTTATTTGTTTATAAACCTGAGCAAACAAAACATAGCCCATGAACTAACAGGACCTATGGTCTGTGACCACCAAGGTAGGCCTCCCTGGGACATTTGAGGTTTTAACCTCAAAGGCATGTTCTTATTTATTAAAGACATCATAGAATCTCCAAAAGTTGTGGCCTGTGGAGATTTCTTGTGGCCTAAAAGGAATACAAAACAAAACAAAACAAAACAAAACAAAACACAGTTTCTTAGAGCCATTGCTGTACTCGTATTTTCTCTTCTTAAAATTCTATCAGTTTTTGTTATTCCAAAAGACTTATTTTCATGACTGGTTTCATTAAGGCACTGAAATCCAGGTGGTGTTTTCTGAGGCAGTTACCATAATGTTGAAAGTCTTCATAAAGTCTGTGTAAATGTATTGATGCATTAGTGTCTATACATATGCATATGTTCATATTTATAGCTACTTTCCTATATATACATAAATATAGCATCATCTATGTGAATGTGTTAAGTCATGGATACTTCGCTAACAGGCATGCTACAATTCTGTCTGGCAGAAGCAGGAATTTCCAGCAGTGTTTATATGATGACTGGTCCCCAGAGCAGAAAGGCCATACAGCTAATATTCTCCTAGTGCCATCTTGATGCTCCAGCTGGAGGGTGTTCATGGAGGTATAAAGTTCTCAGAGGCACTGAGGGTTACGATCAGTGCTGTGCCATATATGTCCCTGGAGCGTGGGAGGAGGGTAAGAGAATGGCCACAAGTTGTGCACTATGGAGACGTGTGGTGCAATGCCAGGACATAAAGCCCAGGATAATGTCAAGAGATTGTTTTAAAAACATTTTGGAAAACGTTGCACATTTGTAAATTTTTCTCCTGGTAACTAATTCACAACATGAAAGTACATTTAGAAAAAAGGGATCAAATTTCTCATGAAGAAGAATATAGGGTATGCTGGAATTTTTAAAATATAACACAAGCATCAAAATGAATGGTACTTTGGACTGTGAATCCCTAGATGTGCTAGAAGCACACTGATTATGTTTCCCTGATAAGTGGAATATCAGTGATATGTTGGGGCTTTGGATCAGACAGACTGAGGCTCTACCCTCTCAGTAATTGTATGACATTAAACTCTTGAAAGTTGTTTCCTCATTTATAAGTGGGTTAACAACATTGGCTATGTAGCTCATATTGTGATTAGTGACAAAGTATGTGAAGTACAAAGCAAATGTTCAGTTGATAGTGGTTTGTATCATTGTTTGGATTGTTGCATTATGCAACCAGAGGAAGTGCACCAAGAACTGGAAATTGTGGAGAATCTAGTTGTGAAATTACCACCACTTATGAGTTTGGTTGCATAAGGTAGCCACACTAGTACCCTAGCATAAAGAAACCTGCTCAACCAGGTGTGGTGGCATGTAATCCCAGAGCCCAACCTGGGAACTTTAGCAATTCATTGAAATCCTGCCTAAAAACAAAAACAAAGACAAAAACATAAAAGGACTAGGATGAAGTTCAGTTAATGTCCCTGAATTTAATCCTTGATTAGGGGACAGGGATAAACACATAAACCAAACCCACAAAAGAAGCTCTACTCTTTTAAAAAGACACACTCAAAGGCTACATAATATAGATCCCTGAAGATCACTGTCTTAGTTACTTTTCGTTCATTACCGAGACAAAATACCTGACGCCCAAAATTAGGGAAGGCAAGGTTTATTTCTTACAGTTTCTTGGGAGTTTCAGTCCTTACGTAGTTGGCTCCAAGGCAGTGTGGCGTGGCAGGGCCACTGTTCATGGCGGCCGCAAGCAGCAAGGCACACTGGCGAGAGAGAAGGTGGAGGTGCGGAAGCACAAGAGGAAGACCCGCCTCCCTTACACTGTATCTCAGCTCCACCCCTGGGCGTGTGCAGCACTCACATTGCCAATCCCAGCACTAGACAACAAACTGAACACAAGCACTAGACTCAGCCCCATCAAAAGTATGAAGACTTGGGGGTATGTAGCATACCCAATACAATCACTGAAGTGACTCTTTTTCCTCATGGCTTAAGTTTACCTCAAAAGCTTTTATAACAAGAGTGCTTTCTTTTTCCTTCCTTCTTTTTTTTTTTTTTTTTTTTTTTTTTTTTTTTTTTTTTTTTTTTTTTTTTTTTTTTTTTTTTTTTTTTTTTTTTTTTTTTTTTTTTTTTTTTTTTTTTTTTTTTTTTTTTTTTTTTTTTTTTTTTT
>RJWM01010412.1:0-63391 GCA_004363535.1 Dasyprocta punctata | reverse complement strand
GAGCTGGCCTTTTGTCTCAGGAGTTTCCCAGTTGAAGGGGATTATGGGAGCAAGTCGCAAGCACAGGAAGACGTGCTGGATGCCTGTTAATGCTTCCCATGACATCTGACAGCAATGGGGATCACAGTGAGGTGGCACAGTTAATGACCAGGCCCAAAGGCAAGTCATTAGTTCATGCCTCTGGGAGGAGAGATTTAGAACTTCAGTATTGCAGTTATCTGTCTCAGGTTGATGCAGGTGCCATATTTTTTGCAGGGAACAGTCAAAGTTGTAAATGAGAGGGCCTCCCAGGCTGCAAGTTTGTGCCTAGCAGAAAGGGCAAGAGGCAAAAGTCCCAGTTGCCCTAGTGATGGTAACTTTTTGACAGAGGGAATTTTTGAAGGCAGAGTGTTCTGTTCCATTGTCCACCAGGAAGGTCACAGGTTTGCCCCAGACTTTTGCAATGTCCATGGGCTCTAAGAGGCCCAATTTGATAAAGCTAGGTCTGTCCTATCTATGCAGGCCTGACAGGGTGCAGTACATTTATCAGGGCTAACAATCCAATTTTTCCTCAGTCAAAATGTGGAACTCAGTAGGAACTGCTGACAGTCATCTTGGGTGGGGATTAGATGATGCCATCTGACCAGGGTAGGTGTGTGTCTCAGTGGAGCTTCTGTGGTCAAATGCAGGCAATGACCTGGAACTGGTTCAACTGGCTGGAATTACATGAGTTGGGAGTTGGGAGTTAAGCTATAGGTGTTGGCAGCAACTGTAGCAGTCAACAAAGGTGCCAAGGCAGAATTCTCCCTTTTGTTTTGTTTTGTTTTGTTTTTCCCCTTTGAGTTGTAAGAGTGCTTTGGTTTCATTTTTAACTCCATAAAAGCCCCTTTTCCTTCAGTCACTGTTATGGTTGATACATTGTGTCAACTTGAGAAGTCTAGCAGCTTAATTAAGGCAGCAGCTCTACATCCTGGGGTGTAGAGCACAAGCAGTTACCTGTTCATTGTGTTAATTTGAGAAAGTCAGAAGTTTAACCTAGAGACTCAGCAGGGAGCCAGGGTTCTTACTTTGTAAATATCCTCATCCTGTGCAAAGGAAGGCAAGGAGATTTGTAATGCTACACCCCCCACCCCCCACCCCCGTGGGCGGGGGATGGAAGGGGATGGGGGGGTCGGTACTGTGTACAATATAAAGGAGAAAAAGAGGCTTGCTCTTGCCCCTTTTTACTCTGGCTGCTTTTGTTTGGCTGCTGCCTTGAAGTGTTGCCCCAGTGCCACGCCAACCTGCCTTGGAGCCAACTGATTATGGACTGAAACCTCCAAAAAACTGTAAGATAAATAAACCTTTCCTAATTTTGGGTGTCAGGTGTTTCGTCTCAGCAACAAGGGAAAAGTAACGAAGACAGAATTTGGTACCCAGAGTGGGGTCATTGCTGTGACCGTACCTGACCACGTGGTTCAAGAGCCTTTGGGAAAGGCTTGTGGGAAGAATTTGGAAAGGTTCAGAGGTATTGCCTGAATGCATAGAGTTGGAATGACTTAGGCTATTCCGTATGGGAGATTCTGGTCAGAGCCCAAAAGACCAGAAGGTTGATAAAAAGTCTGCCAGTAAATACCAGGTTCAAGAGGTTTCTGCTAGGAAGAAGGACTGCATTGGTTGTTGGACTCCACACGATGTGTGTTATGGCTTGGCAGAAAGTTTGTCTGTATTCTGCTCGTGCCCAGAGACTTTGCCTGAGACTGAGATTTAGGGCAGAGGACTGATTAGTCTGAAAATAGAAATTTCAAGGGAACCTAATGTTGAAATGGTGGCCTGGCTATTGTTGGGGGCTTTTAGCCAGATTTATGTTGGGAATCAAAAGCAAAGAGCCGAGCATAGAGATTTAAAATGTGAGTTTGGCCAGGAAGCTGTGGACTGCAAAGATAGAGCTGAGCCCTCGATTGCTGAGAAGGAACAAAGGAATAAAAAAGATGGCCTGGGGGCATCCCGGGAAGCAGCAGACCTCCACCCTTTGCAGCCTCAGGCCTTCAAAAGTGAAAGAGTTTGCTCGGAGGAAAAAGCTGCAGAGCGCCATGTTCCAGGGTGGTGACAGAGGTCACAGGAGGTTTCAGAAGGGCAGTGGCCACACCAGATTCCAGAATGGCAGCAGCATAGAGAAGCTGTTCCTCACAATCAGGCTCAGAGAGCTCAGCGATCCAGACAGTCAACGCTTACAGCCAAGAGACAGGAAAGCCTGGGTACTGCTCCAGCTGGCAGCAGACCTTGGCAACATCCATGTGGCACTGGTTTTAGGTGCAAGGAAAATGTACACAAAAGGCCAAGGCAGCTCCTGCTCTGCCTGCAGAGGGCAGTGTGTAAAGATGTAAGGGTGAAGCCAGAGAACATGGATCATCCAAGGAAAGCTATGGAAGTTAAGATTCCTGAAAGTGCTGTGGGGGTGGAGTCACTCCAGCCTTTTGGAGCTTGCAACCAGATTGCTTCAGATGCTGAGTGGAGAATTCCAGGAATAATGTTTGCCCTGCTGGATTTTGGACTTGCTTTGGTTCCAATGCTTTATATTCCCCTGTTTGTAACTTATAGAATGGTAATGTTTATCTTGTGTCTTTATATGTTGGAAGTGTTTAACCTCCTTTTCATTTGTACATAGGGTTACAGTTAAGAGTTTGCCATAGATCTTGGAGGAAATTTGGGACTTGGACTTTTCAGTAATGCTGAACTGTTAGGACTTTGGCAACTCTTGCAGATGGACTAAATGCCTTTTTCCTGAAGGGATGTGCATGAGTCTTGGGGGTTCCAAGTACAAAATGTTGTTTCTAATGTAATATATTGTTGATAGACTTAATGCTGGTTCTTAAGGATTAATATGTGTTATAATGTTCAAGTTACAAAATGTTAAAAATAAGCATACCTTTTTATCTGGAGACTGATTTAAAGAAATGTGTCTGGTTGCCAAGTTGACACAGGTGCATTGTTATGGTTGATACAGTGTGTCAACCTGAGAAGTCTAGCAGTTTAATTAAGTAAGGCAGCAGCTCTACATACTGGGGTGTAGAGCACAAGCAGTTACCTGTTCCTTGCCTCAATTTGAGAAAGTCAGAAGTTTAACTGAGAGACTCAGCAGGGAGCCAGGTTTCTTACTTTGTAAATATCCTCATCCTGTGCAAAGGAAGGCAAGGAGATTTATGAATGCTACACCCATGGTGTGTGTGTGGGGGGCGGTGTTCCTGTGTACAATATAAGGGAGAAAAAGAGGCTTGCTCTTGCCCCTCTTTACTCTGGCTGCTTTTGTCTGGCTGCTGCCTTGAAGTGTTGTCCCAGTGCCATGCCACACTGCCTTGGAGCCAACTGATTATGGACTGAAACCTCCAAAAAACTATAAGATAAATAAACCTTTCCTAATTTTGGGTGTCAGGTGTTTTGTCTCAGTAATGAGGGAAAAGTAACTAAGACAGTCAGGGACTATGAGTTTTAATTAATTAGTTCCCATTCTACCTCCCTATGATGTATGTTGTGTACCCTTGAGCAATGGTACAACAGACAAAGGGTGGGTGCCTCTCAGAGAGACCATTCAGATACCCACCTGGCCATGCCCCTCACAGAGACTTAAATACAACTTAGCTAAGGAGGTACAAGGCTTCCATTATGTCATATTTTGACTGCCACAGAACCACAAGTGAGTGCCCAGTCAGCCACGGTGACCAGTGCTTCCCAGTCTTGGTGCACAGGCAGAGCAGCCTATTGCTCACACTGTCTGGTCCACTCACTCACACATTCATTCAGCAGGCACTCAGAGGTTAAGCATTCCAGGCCCCCAGCCCTTGAGGGTCGCCTTAACTAGCAAGAAGTGATCAAGCTCTTTTTCTGCTCAAACTGAGCAGGACTGACTGACTGACTGAGGTGCCTGCAAGGATCCTACTGGAATCAGGCAGGCAGGCAGACAGACAGACAGACTGCGTCCTCCTCCCTCTGGGGTCCAATGTGAGCCCCTTGAGTAGGGAGCCAGGAATCCTCCTCTAGAGCTCCAAGAAGACACAAGAAATCTCAAGGGTGCACCTTCCTGTCGGGACCTGGAGAGGTCCTTGCTCCATCCATGAGGGCCATGACCAGTGACCAAAGAGGTCAGCATGATCAGTCTTCCAGCCAACGTGTCAGATGCAACAGCAAACAGAAACACCAAAACAACATCCAGGATTTGGAGGCAGATTTATTTACATTGATGAGTGCTGTTTGGGATAACTCCCAAAATATCAGGTCCCAGTCTCTGGTAGTCTAGGGCTTACACTGGATAAGCAAGCAGGAAATACAGAGGCAGAATGGCTTGTCAGTTGGGGATTGGTTTATATAATGTGCATCACAGTGACCAGCTGCGCATCATGGTGACCAGCCGTTTCTAAGAGACCAGGAGCAACCAGAACTGGAACAAGAACTACTACCTGGACAACTAACAAACTGAAGTATACTGACTGTGGGGGAGGGAATTTTCTGTTATAATACCATTACTCTGTCCTTAAGAGAGTGCTGCTATGCTAATGGGTATACCCTTGGATCTGTAGTCACAAACTTCTGGAACTCACTACCTGTGACCCTTCTGCCTACAGCCAAGGCCCTGTCAAGTCTTAGCCCTTCCACAGGAAAACATACAGTCACAAGCAGCTTCACTGTCCACTCGGAGTCACAGGGTAGAATTCTACCACCATTCAAGGACACTGGAGGGATTCAGGACACAATTCTAACCAGCAAAATGACTAAGACTGTAAGTCCAAACAACACACAGTAAGACTTGGCAAGTTCAATGACCCCTAAGCCAACCTGCTAGTTCTAGATCCAGTCTGTCACTAAGGCCCCTGTCCTGGGAGACCTAAGAGGCCCTCCCAAGCCTACCTTGACTCTAGCCCTCATTTCTGCAGAGAAACTATGTTCCACAGTCACACCATTCAGTGTGAGTTTGGAAGATTCTGACTGTAGAACTGACAAGATTCTGCATACAAAATAAAAACCACTGTCACTCACAAGGCTATCACCATGAATTTAATGATCAACAATTTTAGGTAGATGACTGTCTCAGTTCCTTTTCTTTCATTGCTGGGACAAAATACCTGACACCCAAAATTAAGGAATAAAAAGTTTATTTAGCTCACAGTTTGTGGAGGTTTCAGTCCATAATCAGCTGGCTCCAAGGTAGGGTGGCATGGCACAGGGGTAGCCGTTCATGACAGCAGCAGGTACCAAAGGCAACAAGAGCAAAAAGGGAAGAGTATGCCTCCTTTCCTCCCTTATATTGTATGCCGATTACCCGCCCTTGGGCGGGTGCAGCACTCACACAACCAATCCCAACGGTAGATAATGAACCAATCACAAATGCTAGATTTAGCCGCCTTCAAAAGGTCTGCCTTTCATGATTGCGTGAGTCTTTGGGGGGACATTGAGACACAAACCATAACAATGACAGAGAAACAGGATAATCAAAGAAAAACAAATAACCAAAAAACTCCAAAGATTCAACTCACCCTTCTGCTTCAAAAAGAGAAATCCCAACAACAGCACTAGAAACCCTGCATCTCAGAGACAAAATAAATGGAGGCCCTCACACCCCAGGGCCCAGTCCCACTCCCACTTGGGCTCCAGGTTGCCTATGGTTCCACAGCCTTCTGGGCAGAAGGTCAGAGCGCAGAACCTGGGGTCTATGGCAAAGCTCAGAATCTTGGGACTATTTAAACCCTCACACTGCAAGTGCTCAACTTGCCACTGATGGGAAAACAACATCCCTTTTGTTGCACAGTAAATACAAATCCTGTTTTCACACCAGTTCCTTAACCCAGATGTGAGGAAATTCAAAGTTAGGATTCCCACAGCAGCAGTGATCAAGGCAATCCATACACGGGTATTTTGTATTATTTGCATGGTAGCAACCTTAAAAGAAGCTTTAAAAGAATAAAGCACATTTAAATCTCCACATCTAATTACAAAAGAAAAAAAAAACACTCTCAGACAAATACAAATTAAAAACTGTCTTCTTTCAGAGATAGTAGAGGTCTTTCTTTGTGAAATCACAAAGGCTGGAGTGAGCACTGAAGAACGCCCTAGGAGAAACAATCCTCACTTGGCTTCAAGGACACAGACCAGACAACTTACCAGGGTTTCCTCTAAATTCTCATTTCTATATGTGCAAGACAATGAGCTACTTGATGCTTACAGTTATAACTGCATCTCATCACCAAAATGCAATACTTCTCAAAATACCATAAATGCTAATTCAATGCAGAATAGGCCCAATTTCAGCTCCAACAAGGAGCGACAGATGAAATACAAGATGTGACTGAAATAGTGAATGTTTAAATTTCAAAAATTTTATTACAGTGAAAGATACATTGCCACCTCAAAATACTTCTCTCTACTTCAAACATACTTATGCCATCACTCTTGCCACTTTCTGAGGCAATTCTGGAAGTCCTCTTTCTAGTCTTTACATGTGAACATTGTTGCAAGACCCATCCAATGAAAAGACAGGATCATAAGAACATTGTGCGCATCTTCACCCACCTTAGTCACTGGATCTAGCACCATGCAATTTCTGGCTCTTCCCCAAAGTCAAAATGTCCATGAAAAGTCAACATTTTTAATTGATTCAGGACATCAAAGCAGTCACGACAGTTCAATCACCAAAAAGGACTTCCAGAACAGCTTCAGAAAGTGGTAAAAACATAAGAGTGTTAAAAGCAAAGGGGAGGATTTTGAGGGGGATTTGTGGCAACGTGTAATAATGTTTATTGCACTTATTGTAATAGTGTTTTTAAATTTAAACATTTACCACGTGTTTCAATCATACTATCTGAAGTTACTACAAAATGGATCAAATATTGTACGACAAATCAAATAACATTCATTTAAATCAACTAATATAAAAAATAGTTTCTGGAAGACCAAGGGCCACTACAATGGTCTAAAAGATTAGATAATAGATCTCAATGGTGACAAGACTTCTAAAGTCAAAAACACAAGCTTAGAACCAAGGCTCTGCCACTAAAGAGCTGTGACTTACACAAGATACCTGAACCTTCTGTGCCTCAGTTTCACCATCTAAAAGAGCCAATAATAATAAAACATACCTCATAGAGCCAACTTGAGTATGAAATGAAGTATTATCTTGTACTAGAGAAAGGGAAAGGAGGAAAAGACACTACAAAAGGCATTACTATCAATTGACTATCAATTGATGGTAAATCTGATCAAACCCGTGTCCATGTTAAATTATCTAAGTTGATACTTTTCTGTAAGTATGTAAGAAAATGCCCTTACTCTTGGAAATATGCACTGGAGTATTTGGGGAAATTATGCATGCAATTTACTCTCAAGTATTCAAGAAAAAAATTTTTTTGTACAGGGAATCAAGCTCAGGACCTCGTGCTTGACAGGCACTGTGCCACTAAGCTATACCTCCAACCCAAAAATTTTATATTTATGTTTGCATATGGATACACAGAGAGAGGGGAGACAATGAATTACGCAAATGGAACAAAATGTTAACAGGAAAATCTAAGGGCAGCTGTACCCTTGAGCACTGATTCCACAGAAGTGAAAGCTTACCTGTGTACATGAATGTTCACCACAGCTTTATTCACAGTAGCCCAAAACAGAATGATTCAGCTGTGCTTCAACAGACAAACGGTCCTACACGAGGTGGGATGCTAGGCAAAGGGACAGACTACTGACATACAACACAAGCAGGGTAAGCCTCAGGGCCTGGTGTGTGCAAAGCAGCCCAGCTCAAGACCGCACTGCATGACTCCATTTGCACAGCAGTCCTGAAACTGCACAACTGCAGAGAAGAGTTTAAGGCAACCCGGGCTGGGGAGGTGTCGAGGGAGGGACAGGACTGTGGCCCGGAAAGGGTGTGTGAGGGATCTCTGGGGTGGACTCCGCTGTGGCGTGACTGTGGCACTCACAGAGACCTACAGGCGTGACAGGACAGACACACTCGTGCAGGGCAACATCTGCATATGGGCTATTAGCAAGTGATTCCATTTTACAAATTTCAAAAACATGCAAAATTAAATAGCCATTTAGAAATACAAACTATGTGGTTCAAGTATGATAAGAACACAAAACTCAGGTTACTTGATCAGACAACCAAAATTCAGAAAAGAAAAACAAGAGGTAGAATTAGGGACAGGTGCATAGAGATCTTCAAAGGTGCAAAGAGATCTTATCTATATGGGTATCCATTATCTTATTATTCTGGATACATTAAATATTTGCATACATTATTTTGTAATCTCTCAGCATTTATCAAAAGATCATAATTTAAAAACTAACAAGCCAGGCAAGGTGCCAGGTAAGATGGTGCACACCTATAATTCCACCACTTGGGAGGCTGAGGCAGGAGGATCACTAAGAGTTTGAGATCACTTGCACTATGTAGTGAGTTCAATGCCAGCCTGAACTAGACAGCAAGTACCTGTCTCAAAAAAATAAAAATAAAAACAAACAAGTCTGTACTAAATGTATACAAAGACATATGAAATCTTAATTCTAAACTCACTAACAATCTGCTAGGTCCTATCATAGCCTTTAAAGTACCTATTGGGAGCCAGCAAAATCCCTGATTTTCATCTTTCCTTCTGAAGCTGAGGTTCAAGGAGGTAGGGCAGGGATAGAGCAAGGGCAATGTGCTCTTTAATCAAACTCCAATCACTGACCTCAGGCTCTCTAGCACAAACAGTATTCGCCAAAACGCCACAGTAAAAAGGTTTGTGGAAGCTAATTAAAGCATCACAGAAAGAATAATGTGATTTTAACAGTAAGATATTTTTAAATGATCACAATTCAGTGGAACCTAGTTGAAACTCCAACTCTCAATTCTCTGAGATCCAAAATTACAGTGAGTTCAATGAAGCACTGAAAATGTCACAGCCAATCTGCATGTGTCAGGCAGCTGGGAGTTCAAGAACAGTGCTCCAAGTACTCCTCCCTGCTCGCCAGAAATAGGAAAAGCCCAGAGATCAGGCCGGGCTCTGCCTACCACAGCACCACTGAGCACTCCTTGCCCTTGGACAAGGACAGCAAACCTTTCAAAGCTGTCAATGGTGACAACCAGGCCGCTGTAGCACATGTGCCACAGGTTCACCACGACTGCCCTAAAACAGTACAGGGCCACACAAGGATCCTTGAGTGAAAGTTAGATTCTGGACGCCTGAGCAAGTGAGACACTCCAACTATGCAAGCTGACCAATGAGACCACCATCAAGGAAATTAGCATAAAGTACGCTGACTGCTTTGGAAGGAATTTTACCAACACAGGACTGAAGACTTCTCATACAATAAACAATACAATCACTGAGCCAGGCTCGGTGGTGCACGCCTTTAATCCCAGCACTCGGGAGGCTGAGGTAGGCGGAGCATTGTGAGTTCGAGGCCGGCTTGGGCTACAACTCGGAACGCAAGGCCAGCCTGAGCTACATAGTGGGATCCTGCCTCGAAAAACTAGGGCCAGGAATTTGCTCAATGGCTTAAGTCCCTGTCTGGCAGGTGAGAAGTTGTGAGTTGAATCCCTGGTGCCGCAAAAAATAAATAAAACAGACAAGGGGGAAATCCTACTTTTAAGAACTGGTAGGACTGAAGCTGGGCATGGTAGCACACACCTGTAATCCTAGGACTCAGGAGGCTGAGGCAGGAGGATCACTGCAAGTTTGAGGCCATCCTGGGCTACACAGTGAGTTCAAGAGCAGTCTGGACTACGTAGTGAAATCCTGTTTCCAAAAAACTAAAAACAAAAACAAAAAAATGATAGGACTGAATTGAACTAATGGGAGAAAGGCTATACCTACGAAAGAGCAAGAAGGTAAAAGTGAACATGTTACCTGAAATACATAAAGTGTCAAAATCATGGCCACAGAAAGGAGAATGGGAGATGAACTGTTTAATGGATAGAGTTTCGGTTTTACAAGGCAAGGTCTAGATATCTATTACATAAAAATATAAATACAGTTAACACCCTGAACTCACATTTAAAATGGTTGATACCATTTTGTATTGTTTCTTACTAGAATTTCAAAAAGAGGGAAAAAGGGGGAGTCACAGAAATTAGTGCCCTGGCAGTAATAATGATGAAAATATATTTCAAATCCATTAACTCCTAATGACCAGTCTTAAACCTTATAATTTTTTTCTCCTAAATTAAAAAAAAAAAAAGAAGTATCTTGCTAGTGGGATCTAGAGGCTTCTCCCACCATAATAAAGCAAGAGCAGCATGTGGAGGGATTGAGGATGAGAAGACAATACAACACTCAGCATGGAGGAACCACAAAGCAGGCTACTGAAATGCAACCTCACTGTGTCACCCCCACCTGAAATCCAGCCCAGTCCATTCATAGGCTGCTCTGTATTCCAAGGATAGAAGAAACCCAACCTGCCTTCAAGGTCCCTGCTCCTGCCCACCTTTTCACACTTCTCCACCTCCAAATATGCAGCTGTACCTTAAGCCTCTGGTCCCCTCCAGGAACTCTGTCATCAAAGCATCTCTATTCTGCTAACTGCTCCTATGGAACACTTCCCTTCCTGTGTACCCTGCAGGTCACAGGGTAAATGCTGTTGCTGTGACTTCCCTCACTGAACCCTTGTCAGAGCTGCAGTTTAACACTGGTGTGATTCTCTGGTTCTCAGCTGCTGAGGGCAAGGATAATGCATGCGCTTTCTCTCCCCCACCTCCGAGGCCAAGGCTGGTACCAAGTAACCACTCAAATATCTGTTGAATCAGTGAATAATGAATACTAAATGTATTTTTTAAAAACAACAAAACATCTTAAGAGGTTTTCTTGAGAATTTTCTATCTTCAGTGAATCTCCAAAACAAAGAAACCCAAAATCTCTATGAAACTACAAAAAGTCAACTCAGGCATCTCTAAACTGCTCCAGGCTTCCCGTATTACACAGTAAGCACAGAGCAACAAGGACTGATAAGCTAAGCACACAGAAGCACAGCACAGATAAAGAACTACCACTGGCTGCTAAGCCTACTGTTGTTTTTAATATCTCTTGACATGTGCCTGCTAAATAGGAAACACCTGGGGACCATTGAACAAAGCAAAATTTCACAAGACTCAAGTATGTATGAACAGTAACTCCACTTAAACTGCTGTGTTTAAACTTGCGTTTCCTATGCGTGGAAAACCAACTGAAGAAGCAAAGAATCACTAAGGGCAAAGTTCCCTGCTAGTAATCTTATTATTTTAGAACTCAAACAAGAAAAACACCAAGAGACATTTGGACTGAGTGTCTGAAAGAAACACACCCCAAACAAAGACCTTAGAGGTTTAAATAAGTAAGGATTTCAAAATGACACTTGGAACTATTTCTCAAACCTTAAAATTAAGGATATAAGAAAAAAAAATTTACTATTCCCAATAACTCCAATATAAATACAAATTGCATCAATACATTAGCGGCCTCTCATTTTAATCCATAGTCCTGAAAACCCCAGTTCGTATTGATTTCTCCAACTTTGACTCACTATAGCACTTAATATCTACCACATAGTTTGCATGTAAACAAATGCCATCTGATTGCTTTTATAATGATTTAATGTGTGCAGTCCTGTCTTCCATCCTTTCAAATGCATATTACACTATATATATATATATAGGTGCTTAATAAACACTTGCCTTTTGAATGATGAATTTTATTATGCTATAAATTCCTGCATTTTACTCCTAAATAATATCACTCCCAAGACTATGTGCATGTCCCTGTTTCAGCTCCACCATCATTGGATTTATTATAAAGTCACTTTTATCAACGATGTTCAAGTAAGGCTTACTTTCCTTAGCACCACTCTTCAAACTCAACTGGTTTCCAGTGCCTAGTCTTTTCGAGTGCAAACTAGAGTTATTAACCACACTTGCCCGCATTTTAACATAGGAAACTTCACTTGCAGTCTTTCCCAAAACTAGTCAGTCTTCCACCTGCAAAAAAGTGGAAGATACAAAATCTATGCTACAGTATACTAACCACATCTCGGTCACAACTGGAAAGCTAATTCCTCGGGAAAGGATCTCGGTTCAACCCGTACAATTAAATGAGTCTCTACGATCAATAAAGCAGATAAAGTTCATCACTTTGGAGAGTGCAGAACAGCAGGCAAACGTCCAATACTACAATTAAGCGACTGCTACTCAAGATTTCTCAGGCGCCCATCCCTGCCGGTCTCGGCCACCTCGACCAGGGCCCGTGACAGTGAGTCCACAGGTGACACAACCCTCGACGAAGAGTCCCCTGGACATCAACCGGCTCTCGTTCTCCCTCCCCGCCCACCGCAGCGGACCCTGGGTCGGGCGGGGAGCGAGGAGTCTGGCCGGGAAGGCCGGGTGGGCCAGGAGCTGGGGGCGTGGGGCGGCCCGAGGCGACGGCTGCGGCCGGACACAAAAGCCAGCGGCTGGGGACGCTCGCCGTGGGCCGCCCCCACCGAAACGCTGCGGAGCCGCGCGAGGCCAGACTCGGGGTCCGGCCCAGGTGGGGCGTGCGCACAGCCGCGCAGGGCGGGGGAAGGACCTCACCTTGGCTCCCGAAGGGCCGGCACCTCCGCGCTCCCGCAGTTGCTAAGGAGAATGCTCTTCCGGGTCGCGGGAGCGCGCTCCAAAGAGCAACGGTGGCCGGGTGGAGCCAAACGCGCTGTGCGTGGGGCAAGTGCGCCGTGCGGGAAGCGGTTGGAGGTGGCTCTGAGCCGCCGGGGCGACTGGCCTGGAGCCGCCCTAGCCTCGGCTCGTGGCGGAGCCTCACTGTCGGCCCGGAGCTGGGCGGCCCCCGAGACACCTCCCTGCTGGCCCCTGACCTCTCTCTCCGGCCCCGACACTCAGGGCTGGGCGGCACCGAGCTGGGTCGCACCCCGCGGGCGCCGCCAGAGCTGAGGCGGCCCTGGGCTTCCAGCCCCCGGCGTGGCCACCCCGGCCCTCTCCTGTTAGGCGGTTTTTCTGCTCCTTCTGGTGCCCCAGGGCCTCTGAGCAGGGTTAGGTGCTGTGCTGGCGCTAGGGGCACAGAGGCGAGTAGCCCGGGAACGAGCCCTGCCCTCCACGTGCGGGCTGGCGACAGTGGGCGACAGCGTCCTGCACGCTGGGGCGAGCAAAGGGAGCCCAGGCGCTGCCCGAGAGAGTCGTGCACAGACGCGGGTGGCCCCAAGGCTGGCGATGAAACCTTCAGCCAGATGGACGGGGTCAGGGCCAGTGTTTCAGGTAAGAGTGGGCGCGGGGGTGAAACCCACTGAAAGTTTCCGGGCCGCCTGGGGATGCGCACAGCGAAGAGAGATGGCTCAGGTCGGATCCTGGGAAACACCAACATGTAAGCGTGCGGAAAGGAGAAGAAACCCCCAAGGAGCAGTCTGTAGAGGAGACGGAAAAGAATGATAGAGGCTGGTGACCGTCATCAAACGCTATGGAGATCAAGTGTCCTGTGGTGACCATAGAAAAATCAGCAATCAGAAATACAATGACAAAATACAAGGGGCCTTGAGTCTGCGTGGTGGAAAAGTCCACCACCTTACTGGATCAGGAAGAGGAGAACATTAAATTCTCCCTTTTTTAGTGCTTGAAATAAGCAAAGCCGTAGTAGGAGTAAATTTCAGGATTCTCCTGCTAATAACCGTGAGTGCTTTGAAGATGAAAAACGTTTAACTTTACATCTACAGTGCTTGCCATACGCCCAGTGTGTTGGTTTAAAGAATAACAACCCAAAGATTCTCTGGTGTTTAACATTCTCCCAGATCCTTCCAGAACCCTCAGCTAAACCGTGGTGTAGGCAAAACTTGTCTATTCAAAGAAGAGGATGGAAGAAGTCCAGCAGGATTCAGTGGCTGGGAGAGAAGCCAATTGGACAGGGATGGCAAGACCCAGAAGAAGAAGAGAACAGAGGATTGAAACAATGCAACGAGATTTCAGGACTAGAAATGGTGAGGCAGACAAAACCAAAACTTGAAGCAGGAATAGAGGAAAGGAAGGGGAGCTGAGAAGCTTTTCTACATTTTGTTTGGACATCTGGCAGAAAGTGTGGTGATGGCCCCTGGTGAAAGGCTGCAGGGCTCAGGTGGACATGTCCCCATGCCCTTGTGTCCAGCACACCTAGCTTCCTCATGGTCTAAAGGAAGAACGCAGCAACCTCTGAGTGATCTGTGGGAAGAGGCAGGCCCCTCAAGCGTGCCTCTAGTCCATAACTTCAGAGTGTTCTCATTAGGACAGCTTTACAGTAAGCTTTCCCAACAGAGGCCGAAGTGATGTTTTCATCTGAGAGGCTGTAAATCTGTCCACAATAAATTACCAGCTATCTTTAATCCCAGCACTCCCAGAGGTAGGCGGAGCATTGTGAGTTCGAGGCCCGGCTTGGGCTACAACGCGAGTGCAAGATCGGCCTGAGCTACATAGTGCAACCCTGCCTCAAAAAGACTAGGGCTGGGAGTTTAGCTCGGTGACTTAAGTGCCTGTTTGTCAGGCGCAAGGTTGTGAGTTTGATCCCTGGTGCTGCAAAAAAAATAAATAAATTACCAGCTATCTGTGTGAGTAAACCAAGAAATTCATAATATATGACTGAAGAATTTAGAAACACCCAAAATATCAGTCAAGGGGTCTGTCTTAATCCACTAGGGCTGCCATAACAATATCACAGACTCTGGTTTCTGACGGTAGATGTGATTCTCATCATTTTGGAAACTGAGAAGTCCAAAATCTGGCTATTACAGCACATTCAGTGTCTGGTGTGGGCCTAACTCCTAATTCATGGTCAGCTGTCTGTCCAGTATGTCCTCATGTAGCAGAAGAAGCAAGGAAGCTCCCTAAGAGTCTTTTATAAAAGGAGATTAATCCTATTCACAAGGACTTTGCTTGTGATTTAATCAGCTACCAAGCCAGGTGTGATGGCACACATCTGCAATCCTAACACTCAGGAGGCTGAGGCAGGATGATTGGGTCAGCCTGGGCTATGTAGTGAGTTCAGTGCTAGCCTGAACTATAACACGCACTGTAAAATAAGACTCTAAACTGAGCACATAGCAACAGCCCACTTCTTCCTGTTCATCCTAAAAAAGTGATGTAATTTGCAGGTGCTAGGCCCAGGAGGCCAGGGGCCTGGCCTGTTTTCCATAAGAAAAGATAAGCTGAAGATAAAGCAAATGTGGAGATCTGCATTTTAACTCTGTGCTCTCCTCCTCGTTGTTCCTCACTATAAAGGACCCTTATCCAGATGGTGAAACAAGGCAAATGGACCCCTCCATCTCCTCAGAGTTAGCTTTGGATAAATCCTTTTTACCCCAATACATGGCCTCCTTTGATTTGGTCAGCGGTGAGCAGACAATCTGAGTATATGAGCCTAAGCAGCCAGTAACAGAACTACACAGCAGGCTATCTCAAAGGACCAAAATAAGTAAGTAATCACCTACCAAAGGCCCCACCTGCTAATGCCACACTCTCAGGGGTTAGGATTCCAATGTATGAATTGGCGTGAGGCACAGACATTCTATCTGTAGCAGGGGTCCTAAGTGTAATACCAACAAGGTAGAGTCAGAAAGTGGTCACTACTCGGTAAATGAAAACTAAGTCAGTTGTTTTGTGAACAAAAAAAGACAAAGTCCACTCCCAATGTAGGAAGAGAAGGCCCATATAAATGAAAGTGATGACTTCTAACTTGCATATTTCTGGCATCCTTGAATAGGACATCTATTTTAAATGACTGTTCTGCTTCGGGCAGGGTGATTTATTAGGCTCCACTTGGTGGGGTTCTGGGAGATCTCAGTACTTCCTCTAGAGATGGACATTTACCATTGTGAAGGGCATAATGTGGAGAACCACAGATGCTATGGACGCCGCATCTCGGGGTGGTACTCATTCTCTGACTTTGGTCTCTGGATGTTGGATGGCCTATTAATGATGACAAGTGCTTTGAGAAATGCGCACAAGACCCAGAGTGTGAGTTGGACCAGAATTTCTCATATGCACCCCGTTGGCTATTTCAGAAGTCACCTGCAGCCCCAGAGAAATTCCAGTTTGTCTTTGGGAGGGACTGTGTCTGTGTCTTAGTTCAGCTGTTGTACCTTTAAGCAACAAATTTATTTGGACCAGTTCTGGAGGCTGAGAAGCCCAAGATCAAGGCAGCAGCTCTTCATTGTCTGATCGTGCCCCACTTCCTGATTCCCAATCCTGTCCTCACAGGACCAGAAGAGGGTCAGCTAGCTCTCTAACTTCTTCTCATAAAAGCACTCATCCCTTGTTTGAGAGCTCCACTGTCATGACCCAGGTAACCTGCAAAAGACCCCACCTCCCATCGCGCTGGGATTAAGTTTCCAGCATATGCATGGGGAGGGCACAAACACCATTCTCTTATGCAGTCCTAGCTTTCTGGGGAATTTAGGGGTGATACACAGCCACTGTCGCCCCAGATCTTCCTAGCCCAACCTGACTTAATCCCTGACTGCACCACCCACCACCTAGGCTTCTGTCTGACATCCACCCAGTCGCAAAAGCAGACCTGGAGGAGTCATCCTTGACTGCATTTCACCTCTTTCCACCCTCACCCGTCGGTCCCGTCCATGAGCGAACGCTGGAGATTGTTTTATCCCCGCCCCCATCCCACTACCACCAATGACAGTGAAGGCAGTAACTAAGCAACTGAGGATCAGTAAAAACAAAAAAAAATGTCGCAACCTCAAAGATGAACCAGAGCAATAAAAGTGGTAAGTATGTTTGCACCTGCATGTGTATGTGCAGAACAGCACAGGAACTACCAGGAGCTGTAAGTCATACAGGAACTCAGAGATAAGGCGAGGACCATGAAATGAGGCGAAGGAAAACTAAGGCAGAATTGAATGCATTCCAAGAACCAGAAGGAGGGTTTGCTCCACCTCGGGAGCCTCCCACTCGGCTGTCAGCTGTGTTCAGCTGCCAGGAGCCTGCTGCTCACCCCCGTGGGCTGTGCGTGCTGTGGGTGGACAGCGAAGGTCTCATCACTGTCATGTAGCCTGCCTGGCCTCCGCTTCAGCATCTAGACCCACCCAGAACAGCTGTATTTCCAACTTGCAGTCTTCGTCGAGTTATAACCTAGTTTTGTTCTTGCCTCGGTATAACACATTTTCTTTTCCATCTTTGTAGTGTTCTCTTCCCCTCTTTTTCTGTGGGTGTGCAAGCATGTGTGTGTACAGACACTCAAACCCAGGGCCACTCTGCCTCCGACCTACAGCCCCTCCTTTTTCATATTTCATTTTGAGACAGGGTCTCACTGATCACCCAGGCAGGACTTGAACTTGTGATCCTCTGTCTCAGCCTCCCCTTGCACTATAGGGATGTGCCACAGTGCTGGATTCCTCTTAACTTTTTTTTTTTTTTTAATCTTTTTGAGACAAGGTCTCATTGTGCAGTTCAGCTGGCCTTGAGCTCACTTTGTAGCCCAGGCTGGTCTCGAATTTGCAACAATCCTCCTGCCTCAGCCTCCAAAGTGCTGGGATTACAGGCGTGTGCCACCATACCCGGCCTTCTTAGCTTTTAAAATTTGAATTCTACTAGAACTTTTTTTTTTTTGGTCTCTTAGGCTTTTACCATAATTTTTCTTTTGTTTTACTATTTAAAATTTCATCTTTTTTAAAATTGGACACACATGGGGCCAGGTGTGGTGGCACACACCTGTAATCCTAGCACTTGGAGACTGAGGCAGGAGGATCGCTGCGAATTCAAGACCAGCCTGGGCTACAAAGTGAGTTCTAGGCCAGCCTGAACTGCATAGTGAGACCCTGTCTCAAAAAATAGGGCCGGGGATTTACCTCAGTGGCATAAGCACCTGCCTGGCAGGTGTGAGGTTGTGAGCTCGATCCCTGGTACCAAAACACACACAAAATAGACACACATGTAAATACTGCATTGTTTCTCTGGTATGAGACACAGAAAGTATAAATAAGGACCAAAATATAAACTAGATGTTGTGAAATAGGAAGAAAATATTCAAATGGAAGGGGGAAATGTTCAAATGGGAGGGGCAAAGGAAGTAAGGGAAAAGAAAAAGAATTATGAGAAAAGAAGGAAAAAAATAGAAATAAATCTTTTGTAAATAAGAGTTGCTCGGGAGGCTGAGGTAGGACGAGTGTTATGAATTTGAGGCCAGCTTGGACTACAATGCGAGCGCAAGGCCAGCCTGAGCTACATAGTGCAACCCTGCCTCAAAAAACCAGGGCCAGGAGTTTGGCTCAGTGGTTTAAGTGCCTGCCTGACAGGTGCAAGTTTGTGAGTTCAATCCCTGGTGCTGCAAATAGAAAAAAAAAAAAAAGAAGACTTAAAGGGAAGGTAGAGGGGTGGGGGAAAAAAGAATCGAGTTATATCTTGTACAGGTACAAATTCCCTGAGATGATCATTATATGTCTAAAATTTACCAATAAACAATAAAACAAAATAAAATTTCATCTTTTTAAATATTTAGATTTAATTTGTTATTTTCTAGTGTTTTCCTCTTTTTATTTCATATATGCTACTTTGTAGATTTTAGAAAATTTTCTCATTTGCAATGTTGGGCTATTGTTTTGTTTTTTTTATTTTTTTGTTTTTTGCCACTGAGCTACATCCCAATACTTTTTAAAATTTTTATTTTGAGAGTATTCTTTGTGAAATTTTATTCCCATATTTTTAGCTTTAAATTTGCTTTTATTTTTACACAGACTCACCATCCTGTTTCATCTTTCACTTGTCTCCAGATTGCATATTTCTTGTGGCTTTGAATGTTCTCTTTTAATCACAACCATATCTCATGAGCTGTAAGTGGCATCCGATGAGTTTTACACTTTGAAAGATGGAAGAATGGCATCACATTCACAAAATGCACTTGTTTTGTTGGGAAACCCACTGCAGAGGGAAGAGTTCACAAAATAACTGGTGTTTCTTCCATACTTTGCCACCTGCTGGCTCCCAGCCTCATACAAAGCTGGCTCAATGAAAACAGCTCCCTTGTTGAAAATTTCACCCTCCAGCGCTTAAGCAGGGAGCCAGACCACAGGGCTAGATCTGGCCACCCCAGCCACTCACTTTGCAACTTGGGACAGGTTCCTCAGCCTCTCTGAGTCTCTTATCTTCCTTGCCTACAGAATGCAGCTGATTATGGTAGTACCTCTTGAGGTTGAAAAAGAGATTTAAGTCAGTCAGTACCTGTAAGGCCCTCATAACGCCTGGCACATAGTGCAGTAAATATTGTCAATCAGAAGTTATCCTAAATAGTGGTCTCTCTTAGGAGTATAAAATGACTGTGTATCTTGTAGATGATGGTCCTCCCTGGGCAGCTTTTGTTCTTCCCCCTGAAGCAGCTCCAGAGTCTAGCAGACTTTTTTGTTTTGTTTTACTTTTGTTTGTTTGTTTTACTTTTTTGTTTGTTTGTTTAGTGTGTGTTTGTGATGCAGACCTCTCTTTAGGCACTTTCTCTTATTAATGGAATCTCGGTTTTTCTTTTGTCAGGTCAGTCCTCCAAGGAGACATGTAGTCTGTGTGTGTATGCAGGTGTGCACACATATGTGGGCGTGTGTTAGGGTAGTGGAAGGGGGAATATTCAAAGAAGAATGAGTCTCCCTTTCTGGTGACCAGCACTAACAACTGACTGTGTCCCCACATTCTAGAATCTTGCAGAGAACACGTCTGATTGACTCAGGCTATGAACTAGATTCATAGCCCACTGCAGCCAGGCAAACAGTTGAGCCAGGGAAACACACTTAATCAGTAAAAGTAAGATGGCCATGTTCCAACCTTGCATAGAGGGACTGTGTGTGTGTGTGCATGTGTTCATTTGGGGCAATGACGATATCAGTGAAGGGGAAGCGATCATTTTATCAGTGTATCTGTGTGGCCCAGTATCTTCAAAGATATGCATATCTTAGTCTGAGAAGCAGGGATATATAGTAGTAACACTCAGATTTTTAAGTACGTAACTAGGGAGATAAATTTTCAGAATAACAAAACCAAGAGGACATGATGAAAGAGGAACTGGAGGAAGTGAGTAAAAACCCAAAACATTCTCAATCTATAGATAAGAAAGAAAAATGTTTTTGAGTTAGATATGAAAAATGAGCATAGGGTGTTTTGGGCGTGATGGATGAAGGCAGTAAACTACTAGGAAATTAGGCTATTCACAGACGTTCCACTCAGTCTCACTTACATGAATTTTAAAAACTCAACATCCAAAAAAAAAAATTATGTGTTAAAGAAAACAAAGAACTTTATCAACTGAGAAAAATGCCAAATAACAAAATTACAATAATTATAAGATTACATGTAAATGGACTAAATTCTCCTCTGTAAGAAACAGATTCTCAGACTGGATTAAAAAGACAATCTATATACATGCATCTTACAAAAAATAAAAAAATAAAAAATAAAAGCAATGACTGTCATGCGTAGTGGCAAATGCCTGTAATCCCAGCACTCAGGTTAGTCTGGGCTAATAGTGAGTTCAGGGCCAGGGCCAGCCTTAACTATAAAGTGAGACTCTGTTTCAAAAAAAAAAAAACCCAAAGCAATGATTTTAAAAACCTGGCTCAGATAAATTGTTTGCACAAAAGGAAGCGTAGCATGTCCCAGCATGACTGATTAAATTTTGTTCATCCCAGGATTTCAGCGAATTTAGGCTTACCCAGAATGCAGTGGGAGAGCCCCGGGGAGAGGATTTGCATGGGAAGCCAGCCCTGCAGGAAAGGGTGTCCTCTCCAGCCAAGTTTCAAAGAGCGGCAAGGAGCTCGGGTCAGCCTGACGCCGTGTGCCCAAGACGCCTCTCAGCCTAAGGAAGCCTGGCCCGTGGGTTCGTGGCGGAGCACCAGCGGGAAGGGCACTGTTGGCACAGGTTGGCATAAAGCCTGGCAATGCGCCTTTCCTGGTCCGCAAACACAGGCTGTGCTCCAGCTGAACCAAGCAGCAATCAGCAAATCCCTGACCCTCGCAAGCCCCGGTAGGTCAGCGGTCTCCATCTCTCCTGGACGAGGAAGCAATCAAAGACACTGCTCCAGAAGAGACATATTGGAAAATAGAGAGTTTTCTCAAGTATATATTAAGCTTTCACAAAATTAATTGCAGTTTTGAAGACAAAGGTATTCTCGGGAGATACAAAAAGATTCACACATTCTTTTCTCTGAGTGCGATGCAATGAAATGAGAGAGCGCCCACATAGCCTCTACCCACATGTGACCAGGCAGGCATGGAGAGAAAGCTCCTCAGTGGAACGGTGAAGTTGGAAAGGCCTCGCTAAATATGGGGGGTGGGATTTTTAAAACCAAAAAAGACACCAGGCACACAGATGAAGCAGTAGCTAAATTTTTTAAATGATAGGAATATGTTTAATATGTAAAACAGATGAAAACAATATTTACAAACCACTAATACAACTCATACCCAAAAGAATACAAAAGAAACAAAATACAAGAACTATGCATGGACTGGGGATTTAGTTCAGTGGCCTAAGCACCTGCCTGGCAGGCGCAAGGTTTTGAGTTCAATCCCCAGTACCAAAAAAAAAAAAAAAAAAAAACCAACCCACTATGCAAACACAAAAAGCTTTAAAAAGAAATATCATTTAAACTGAAGCCCTCGCCAGGCATGCTGGTGAACACCTGTAATCCCAGCACTCAGGAGGCTGAGGCAGGAGGATTGCTGCAAATTCAAGGCCAGCCTGGGCTACAAAGTGAGTTCAAGGCCAGCCTTAACTGCACAGTGAAACCCTGTCTCAAAAAGACCAAACAAAAAATAAAAATAAAAATAAATAAATAAATAAAGTGAAGCCCTAAAAACTAGAACATCATAGGAAATGAACAGTTTTGGATAAAAGTAACATGAGAAGAAAAAGAAAACTCAGAGAAAAACAGGGACAAATGAGAAAAAGTTCATGAAAGAAATGGAAAATATATTCTATGAAGATTTGTAGAAAGAAAAGGTGCCAGACTTAAAAATGTTGTCATTAACATTTTCAAGATCAAATAAACCCCTAATTTAATTTGTGAGGCAAATATGGTCATTTTCCATCTATTTGTAAAGATAAAGATTACAATACAAAAAAGTTTACAATTTTTAAATTCATACACAATCTTACCACTTTTGCATATTTATTTTATTCTATTTTTCCTGTGCTACTACTGTATATGTATGTCAGGTAGTTGTAGAATGTCGGACTGTTTCCCCTCCTTTACAATGGAGTCTTAGCATTGTTTACGTTTACGTTAGAGTTTAATTTTACAAATTTTAAGTGTTTATCAGAAATAAATTAGGTAATAGACCAGATTGTAAAGAAAAAACTAAAAATAAATGTGTAACTAGGCATAGTGGCACATGTCTGTAATTCCAGCACTCAGGAGGCTGAAGCAGGAAGATTACTGTGAGTTTGAGGTCAGCCTGGTCTACATATTGAGTCCAAAGCCAGCCTGAACTGCATCATGAGACCCTGTCTCAAATACATACATACATACATAAACAAACGTGTGATTCCACCAACCAAAGACAGACAGACAGACATTTGAGTTACAGTATTCTTTTGAAAGAATTGGGCTGTTCAAATAGAGGCATAATTCACTTATCATAGAATTCAGAATTTTAAAGTGTACAATTCAGTACCTCTTACGATAGCTGTAACACTATGCAGTCATCACCATAATCAGGTTTGGAACGTTTTCTGTCATACCACCGAGAAACCCAACACCTGTCACAGTCCCTGCCCATTGGCCGCCATCCTGGGGCACAGCCCACTCTACCCACTGCTCTGCTCTGTCCGGGATGCCCCCACCCAGGGCACCTCCATCAGCAGATTGGATAATTTGTGAGCCTCCATGGCTGGCTTATTTTGCTTATTTCATCCATGCTGTCGCATAAATCAGTACCTCATCCATCTCTTTTTATGGTTAAATAATACTCTGGAAGGCTCCAGAGACAAGAATAGGCCTATTGAACTATGAATTAATCCATTTATGAGTTCAGCCTCCTCATAATCTGGTCAGCTTTCAAAATCCCACCTCTGAGCATGCGAGACTTCCAGGGGGCAGATTAGATCCGAATCATCACACAGAACTACAGCAGTTTCAGCTCCACAGGAAATTAGACCAGTGTATCAATAAGACATCTACATGCTATGTTTACTGCAGCACTAGCCAAGATAGGAAGTCAATATAAGCATCAGTGGACAAACAGATTAACAAAATGAGATATATGTGCAATGGATTGTTTTCCTTCTTTAAAAAGAAGGAAATGCTGTTAATGAATAAAGAAAATGGGATGTATATGCAGTAGAATACTATGCAGCCTTTAAAAAGAAGAAAAAACTGTCATTTGTGATAATGTGGATGAACTCAGAGGACATTATCCTAAGTGAAAGGAACCAAGCACAGAAAAAGTACTGTATGTCTCCTTTAGACAGTATGTGGGATTTATAAAGCTGAACTCAAAGAGTCGGGTGTTTACCAGGATCTGGAAGGGGGGAGGTAATTTGGGCAATATTTTATAAAGGATTTATAATTTCATTTAGACAGGAAGAAAAAATTTCAGAGATCTGTTGTATAGCATGATGCCCATAGTGAATACTAATGTTTTATATACTTGAAAATTCCTAAGAGTATATTTTGAATGTTCTCAGCACGAGAAAAGTATATGAGGCAGCAGAAATGTTAATTAACTTGATTTAGTTATTCCACTAAATATATATAATACATATTATACATCATATATCTTCTATGTTGTATACTATATGTAATGTTTTACAGACCATAGATATATACAATTTTGTCAGTTAAAATTTTTAAATTAATTCAGGCATGGTAGCACATGCCTGTAATCCCAGCACTCAGGAGGCAGAGGCAGGAAACTTGCTTTGAGTTCAAGGCCAGCCTGGGTTACATAGTGAGACCCTGTCTCAAAAACAAACAAACAAAGCCGGGCTTGGTGGCGCAGCCTTTAATCCCAGCACTCGGGAGGCTGAGGTAGGAGGAGCGTTGTGAGATGGAGGCCGGCATGGGCTACAATGTAAGCGCAAGACTGGCCTGAGCTACATAGTGCGACCCTGCCTCAAAAAACTAGGGCTGGGGGTTTGGCTCAGCGGCTTAAGCGCCTGCCCTGGCAGGTGCAAGGTTGTGAGTTCAATCCCTGGTGCTGCCTAAAAAAAAAACAACTTTCTAGATTTAAAAATTTAAATTTTAAATAAAATCTAATATTAACCTTTTCTATTATTCTTGCTGTAAACAATGCCCTACCCATTATTTGCCTCAATTCTTTTTAATGTGCAAAACTGGAACAACAATCAGCACTTCCTCCCGGGCTTGGAAGAGTTACTTTGGAAAAAAACAAAAACAAACCCAGCTGAGTTTAACTGCTCCCCCACCGGCCTCGTATTCGGCTCGGGGACTGTTAGTCTTCTTTGTTATTCTATATATTTATTTTTACAAGTAGTTTTCATTTAGTGCAAAATTCAGAAGGTAGCAAAGGATACGCACGACAACACCTCCCTCCCGTAACCGCCCAGCGCCAAGGCAGGAAGCCGCAGAGGTACCCCGAGGCCCGGATCCCCCTCTGCCACCCGCCAACCCCTGGCGTTGGTCCGGCCTCAGTTTCCCCATCTGGGAAGAAAGCATCATGACCGTGGCCTCGTGAATGGCTCAGAGGATCCCAGGAGGCGTTGGCAGAGCACCGGCTTCCATGGGACCACCGCGAAGGAGCCGGTGTGTCCGGTCCCCAGGAGTCTGCTCACGCCTGCAGCGTGGTCCCCGCCTTGGGCTGGGCTGTTTTTCTCGCCATCAGCCTCGGATCCCCACGGTGTCTGGCAGATGACAGACACGGGGTCCTCGTGTTTGTCCTTCTTGAAGCACGACAGTCGCTGCACTGACCCGGAACCTGGCTGGCATCCCGGCTACCCGCCGTGACTCGGCAGGGAAGAGCAGGTTTTCAGCGCGGCTGTTTCCCTGCGCGGCTGTTTCCCTGCGCAAAACGCGTGCTCACCGCCCAGCCCGCACGCGCTCACGGGCCCTCTGAGAGCTGTCGCGGTCTCAGCGAGGTCAAGGTCAAGGTCAAGATCAAGGCAGGGGTGCTGGCGCGCTGGGGTCAGGGGCGGCCGAGAGGACGACTTCTATCCCTGCCTTTGACTCCCCCTGCCAGCAAGATGCTGCATTATTCGAGGGGACAGAAGAGGAGCTCAGGGTTCCCCCAGCCCCACCCCTTCCCACTGCCTGGGGTGCAGGCCGCTCTGCCCAGGGGGGCGTCCCCCTCCTCTCCAGACGCGCACGGAAGCCTGTGTGCGCTTGACTTTCTAGCACAACGCTGCCCTTATCCTGAACCCATTGGCCGAGCCAGCGCGGGGACCTGACTTGCGCACCTGCTGAACCTCGTGCTTGTTTCTTGCGGACTTGTTCTTTCCGTTCCTGGGACTGCCCTGCGAGTCGGTGCTTAGAATAGTTTCTGTATCTCAGAGGACGGGCGCGGCTTGGGATTTTTCTTTTAAAAAGTGTTCTTGGATTTTGCGTGTGAGTGTCACGCTGAGAATGTTTAGAATCAGTTTTCCAGCAATCGCAAAGCCGCCGGTACGCTGTCGGGGATCAGGTCACATGTTCGCAGCAGCTCCTCAGGGAAAAAGAGCGCCTTCATCTGGCTGAGCCTCCTCGGGGGCCCCTGGGCCCATCCTCCATCGGTCCAGTGCTCCTTTAGGTCACGTTAGAGTTTAGTTTTTGAATTTACTTTTAGTCATGGAATTTTCAGATGTGGTTGTTGATGGGTTATTGTTGCCGTGTAGGAATATTTTTATTTTTTAAAATGTTTCTTTTCTATAGGTTGCGTTGATATTTTCTGGAAAAGATCATTTCAGGCCAGGCATGGTGGTGCACGCCTATAATCTCAGCATGAGGGAGGCTGAGGCGGGAGGATCGCTGCAAGTTTGAGCCCAGCATGGGCTACAAAGTGAGTTCAACGCCAGCCTGAACTGCATAGGGAGACCCTGTCTCAAAAAAGACCCCCCAAAAAAATCATTTCATTAAACCCAATTATGACAATTGATGGGGCTGAGGACATTGCTCAGTGACACAGTGCACACCTGGAAAGCACAAGGTCCTGAGTTTGATTCCCAGTATGAGGAAAAAAAAAAAAAAAGACACTCAGGCAAGTAGACATTCAGGCATGGTGGCTCACGTCTGTAATCCTGGAATTTGGGGAGGCTGAGGCAGAAAGATTGCTGCAAGTTCAAGGCCAGTCTGGGTTACACAGCTGAAGACCACCCTGAACTTCTTAGCAAGACCCTGTCTCAAAAAAAAAAAAAAAGCGCTGGGTGTGGTGGTGCACACCTTCAATCCCAGCACTCGGGAGGCTGAGGTAGGAGGAGTGTTGCGAGTTCAAGGCCGGCTTGGGCTACATTGTGAGCAAGGTAGGCCTAAACTACATAGTGCAACCCTGCCTGGAAAAAAATAGGGCCAGGAGTTTGGCTCAGTGCCTTAAATGCCTATTGGGCAGGCACAAGGTTGTGAGTTCAAGCCCTAGTACCACAAAAAAGAAACAAACAAAAAACAGCTATCTCCTTCACTCTAAAATAAATTCTACAATGGTAAAAGCTATATAACTCTAAAAGTCATACGCATGCTGAATCTAAAAGTATGCAAATTCTTCTGTAATCTTGTGTCAGAGCCATTAATGAATGTGATGTGCTGTCTTTGGGACACTTTTCAAAAAGCAGCCAGGTTCCTCGGCAGGAAGGACCCTTACAAAGCCTTTTGTTTCCATGTCATGCAATCCGGCCGGAAGTGGTGTGACTCCAGCCTGGGGTGGACAGTGTCCTGAAGGCAAATTTCCCTCCTATCCAGGATGGTGCTTATGGGATGGTAGGACCACTCTGATAAGCACCTTTGGCTCTCTGATCCCAGACCCTCTTGCTTCCTATAATCCAGAGGATGCTTCTCTCCTGTCCCTGCTCCCTTATTTCTCCCCAAAACGTACATCTCCGTGGAGATGATATTTAAGAAGATGGAGGTGGATAGGCTGTGCTCAAGTCTATAAGGAGCTCTTTGCCCGTGAGTCTATCCTGAAGCTCATCTAGACATCCATCAAGGGAGGGAGACCCCTCACCTCTGAGCACCAGCTGGTCAGCGAATGAAACACACATTCGTCTGAATCAATGAGATCTGCCTGTTTCAGGCTCTCTGGGAGTCCCGCCAAGCAGGCAAGCAGGCCCCGCTGAGAGACAGTCGACAGATGTGAGGCTGATCTGTCTGTTCTTGCTGTCTCGCTCCAGCTCTGAACTCATTATTGCTTTCTGTGTCTAGGGACAAAACCTAATTTAGGCCATCGGGCATCCATGGCATGAATTACAGCAGGTTGTGGATGATCCTCGGCTACCTCCTTGTCTCAGCATTATCAGAGTTTGCTTTGCCAGGTGGCTTTAATAAGCACAGTGGTCATTTGGTATACCTTTATCACCCACCCAAATGCGTACAATATAAAAAAAATTATTAATGAGTGCAAACTTGGAATGACTTCCTGGTTTGAATCTCAGATGCTTCCATGCTGTATTAGACAGCCTTTCCATCTCTGGAAAACATGCCTGACACTCCCAACACAAAGGGGGCGGGGTTTGTCTGGCTCATGGTTTCAGAAAGTTCAGTCCATGATGAAAGACGTGGTGGAGGAAAATCACTGAACCATGGCACCCAGGAAGCATACAACAAAGGAAGAAGCCAGGATGAGAATGTACCCTTCCAGGTCACAGCCCCAGTGACCACCTCCTCCAACCAGACCCACCTCGTCACAGCACACCCACCTCTGAACTCATCCATGGATACACCCCACGACAAGTACAGCACCCCATTATCCAGTCATCTGCCCAAAGCCCCACCTCTGAACACATGAGACTCTGAGGGATGTTTTAGATCTGAAACAGAATTCATAACTGGCTATATGACCTTGGGAAAGTAACTTCGTGTGCCTCAGTTTCCTCACTTATAAAATAGGGGTAAAGGGGCTGGGGATTTAGCTCAGTGGGGTAAGTGCCTGCCTGGCAGGCATGAGGTTGTGAGTTCAATCCCTGGTATCAAAATAAAATAAAATAAAATGGAGGTGAAAATAGCTATTAGGGTTAAATACGTTAATAATTAGTAGCTTAGTAAACACCTGCAACAGCACCTGGTACCCAATAAGCACTGTATCATTTTTAAAATATTCAACTTAATTCAACTGTTCCTTCTGATCTCACCCACACGTCATTCTTCACGGGTGTCTGAGTTGATTCTTATCATGGTAGGTGCTGTGGTCTGGATGTGGCTTGTCCCCAAGAGCTCCTGTATTGGAAGTATGATCTCCAGCATGGTGGTAAAAGGGAGGGACATTAGACGGGTGGGGTTGGCTCACACCTGTAATCCCAGATTCCAGGAGGCTGAGGCAGGATGACTGCAAGTTTGAGCCTATCCTAGGCAATTTAGCAACTTAGCAAGACTCGTCTCAGAATAAAAAATAAAAAAAAGAAGTGGCACTGTAGTTCAGTGCAAAGACCTTGAGTTCAATGCCTAGCACAACAACAACAACAATAATAATAGTAGTAGTAGTAGACCCTTGGAGAGGGTCTGGAGGGACCTGGAGAGGCCAGTAGGGCACTGGTGGTGCTGCCCTCGAAGGGGTTAAGGCTTTACTTATAGGACCGTGGTTAGTTCTCAGGAAAGGCTTGATATAAAAGCAAGACCGACCTGTTCCACTCTCCCTGGTTTCCATCCTTACAATGGGCTGCAGTTTGGAACTTGAGGATCCCTCAAAGCTTTGTCTCCAAGCTGGTGGTACCAGGAAGCTGTGAACCCCTGAGAGCTCCACCCACCTCCCCTCCTTCCTGGCTGCCATAAGGTGAGCAGCTTTGCTCTACCTGCCATGCTATGCGCCCATCACAGGCCCAAAAACAACAGGCCCCACCCACCATGCATGGCACCTTCTGAAGTAATGAGCTAAAACAAACCTTTCCTGTTTTAAGGTTTTCTCAGGTGTTTTGTTACAGTAGCAGAAAACTGATTCACACACCCAATGTGCTCCTCCTCTCACATGTACTCCTCCATCATGCCCTGTACCACAGTACCTATTATGGTTTATACATTGTGTCAACTTAAGAAGTCTAAAAGCTTAATTAAGTCAGCAGCTCTACATCCTGGGATGTACAGCACCAGCAGTTACCTGTTCATTGTGTAAATTTGAGAAGGTCAGAAGTTTAACTGAGAGACTCAGCAGGGAGCCAGGTTTTTTACTTGGTAAATATTCTCATCCTGTGCAAAGTAAGGCAAGGAGATTTGTAAATGCTACACCCACCCTGGGGTGGAGGTGTCCTGTGTGAAATATAAGGGAGAAAAAGAAGCTTGCTCTTGCCCTGTTTTACTCTGGCTGCTTTTGCTTGGCCGCTACCTTGAAGTGTTATCCCAGTGCCATGCCATCCTGCCTTGGAGCCAGCTGATTATGGACTGAAACCTCCAAAAACTGGAAGATAAATAAACCTTTCCTTCCCTAATTTTGGGTGTCAGGTGTTTTGTCTCAGCAAGGAGGGAAAAGCAACCAAGATATTATCCAACCCTTGGTCATCACCAGAAGCTGAATTGATTTAGTCACCCATTGGTTGGGGTTTTAGCCTGCAAAATTGAAATAAACCTCTTTCTTAATATGCTATTCAGTCTCATGTGTTTTGTGATAGCAATGGAAAAGAGACTACTACAGTGGAGAATTGTTTAGGACCAACAGTTAGGGATTTGTTCATTGTGTGAAATGTAATGACAAAGAGCATGGTGAATGTATATACAGGAAACACTCTCATTTACATTTTATTATATGGAACTTATGACAATTTTATTAGTTTGGGATAAGTTTGTGTTTCTCAATCTTAAAAGTTTACTAATGATATATTGAGACAAAATAAGAATGTACAAACATGATTGAACTATTGAGGGAACAACGGCTAACATTAGCACATTATATGTCCATGGCTACTCTAATTGTGACTAAATATGTTTCAATGAAAACTAGTCTAAGAACTGGGTGCAGTGTCTGACACCTGTAATCTCAGCATGTGGGAGGCTGAGGCAGGAGGATTACTGTGAGTTCAAGGCCAGCTTTGGCTAAAAAGTCTAGGCCAGCCTGAACTGCACAGTGAAAACCTGTCTCAAAAAGACCGAAAAAGAAAGGAAGATAGACAGAAAGAAAAAAAAATCCAAGATATGATGAGATTATTTCACTTTTACCATTTTTAAAATTTTTGTAAGCCTTCTTTCTCCTTCCCTATCAGGGTGGTTAGAATAAGAAAGTCAGACAGCAAGAAGTGCTGGCAATGGCACAGAGAAACCAGACTCCTTGCCCAGTGTCAGGGGAATGGATGGTGTAGCCACTGAGGACATTTTCCTCAGGAACTAAACGTGGACCTGAGTGCCCAGTCACCCATTCCTAGTTATACACTCAAGAAAATGAAAACACATGTCCACACAAAAACTTATGCATGCACATTCATGGAGCACTATTCATAATAGCTCAAAAATGGAAATGGCCCAAAGGTCCATCAACTAATGAATAGATAAGCAAAATGTGGTACACCCACACGATGGAGTAGCGCTTGGCCCTATGACATAGCACGCATGGGGATTGCATTTTTCTGCAGGACTGAATCTGGAGGCCTGCTGGACTCTATTCCCGTCCGCCTCCCTAGTAGCTGGAATTGCAGGTGTGCAACACATCCGGCAGTGAGGAGTGATTCTTGAAAACGTCATGCTAAGTGACAGAAGCCAGACAAGAAAGACCACACGTCGTGTGACCCAGTTTGTACGAAACATCCAGAATACCAAATGTGCAGACAGAAAAAGGAGACTGCTGTTGTGACAGCCTGGGGACCAGGTGGGGGATCTGGCCGTGATGGGGTGCAGGACTGCTTCTCAGGGTGAGGGAAAGGTTCTGAGAGTGATTATAGTGAGGGGAGCCCAAGGCTGAATAAACCGAACACCACCGAGCACTACATGTTAGGGGGGTAAACTGTGTGGTGTAGGAATCATATCTCAAAAAGCTATGAAAAATAAACTCATACTTTAGCTTTGCAGGTGGAAAGCACAGATGAATGTATTTAAGTTATCTTAACAACCCTGGAGCCACTGTATTCATGGGTCTGCACTACAGTGGAACCATCAGGTTAAAACTTATTTTCATGCTGACCTTTTGGGGGGATTTGAAACAAAATATTGAACGAGCTTCAACAAATTTGGAAGTTCTCTGTACTTCAACCTTTCACATGATATAATTTCTAGGAATGTCCCAGGCATTGACTAAGAATAAAATATTTGGAAAAGAACCCGAATTTCCTTTCTTTCCTTCCTTTTTTATTCTTGGTTGTTGTTTCATTTTGCTTGTTTTTTGTTTGTTTGTTTGTTTTGTTTTGTTTTGTTTTTGAAACAGGCTCTTGCTATGTAGCTCAGACCAGCTTTGCACCCAAGGCAATCTTCCCTCTCAGCTCCCCAAGGCAGAGATTAAAGGCTTGTATC
Source organism: Dasyprocta punctata (assembly GCA_004363535.1). Classification (NCBI taxonomy): domain Eukaryota; kingdom Metazoa; phylum Chordata; class Mammalia; order Rodentia; family Dasyproctidae; genus Dasyprocta; species Dasyprocta punctata. The sequence goes on along the minus strand of RJWM01010412.1, from coordinate 31,939 downwards.
ACCTTGCGCGCCCACAGTTTCTTCTGGAGGAAGTTTCTTGTGATTAACTCCGAAGCACTAGACTAGATACTGTGACTTTCCAGGGCGAGCCCTGTCTCAGCCCCCCAGCTTGGGAGCCCCACGTCCACCGGCCTGTGGCTCTGTGGACCCTGGTGAACACAGGGACAGCTTGGAGAGCACTGCCCCAGGGCCTCAGAAACACAGCCCTTGTGGCTTTGGTGCTGCACTCGCCAAGGAGTTCCCTGCTGTGCTCAGTATCTCCCACGTGATGATGGCAGGAAGGGCTGGATCCCCAGACTGGGGTAAATCGAGACACAGCACTGACTGCAGTCAGGAGTGGGGTCCTCCTGGGACTCCCCTAAGTCTCTGTGCCTCTATTCCTTACCTCCTATTGGCCTCACACCCACTCCCTTCTTTCTCTGCCCTGCTTGGCCGTGGTCCTGTTGCAGGGCTGCTTGCAGTGTCTTGCGGTCCTGTCCGGGGCCCCCTCTCTCTGCCCCCAGCTTTCTGTCCCAACCCTTATTAGTTCCTTCATCTCAGGAGCTGTCCTGTCACTAAAGTCCTCCAGCTACACATGGGAGTCACCAAAATCCTGACTCCACCCACCCACACCCACTCACACACTCAGGGAGTTCTAAGGTAGAGACGCAGCTCTCCAAAGTGATGGAATCAACCATTTTATGGATAAGTCACATCTCATCTGATTTAGAAAAATAGAAAACAATGTGACATTTCTTGTACCTCAGTGCTACAGAGCAAATCCACCCTTGATTGAGTCCCTGTGCAAAGCAGGGCCCTGCTGTCATCGAATGCCTCCAGGAAGAGTTGGGGGAGGCGGGGCTACGGGGAGGTGTTTAGGTCCTGGGTTCCACCCTTGTGACAGAGTAATGCCAGGGGTGAAGAGCCCAAGGCTGGGAATGTGATTCTCTCCCTCTCCCTCCCCCTCCTCCTCCCCCTCTCCCTCTCCTATGTTCTGGCCCAGCAACAAAGCCCTCACCAGATCATCCTCTCCACCTTGGACTTCTCAGCCTTGAGAACCATGACACAAATGAACTTGTATTGTTTGTAAATTATCTGGTCTCCAATATTCTGTTACAGTGGCAGAAAATCAGCTAAGACGGGCCCTTTCCACTGCACACTTGGGACCCTCTTCTGTTTATTATGTGAGGTGACTTCAGGTGCATAAAACCATTTATCACCTTCATTAAAGTGCTTTCGTTGCCCTTGGGCTCTGGGGACAGGGATTGGTGAGGCCCTGAGCCCAGTTCCAGGCACAACTCTGAGGTTTCACCTTAATCCACAAGTCCCTGCTCCAGGCTGTTTTCAGTTCAGATCAGAGTTCTTTTGTTTTGTTTTCTTTTTTCTGGTTTGTTTGTTTGTTCTATTTTGTTTTGCTTTTTTAGACTGGGTCTTGCTATGCAGTTCAGGCTAGACTTGAACTCACTTATGTAGTCCGGGCTAGCCTCAAGCTTACAGTAATCCTCCTGTCTCAGCCTCCCAAGGATTGGGAGTACAGGTGTACACCACCACATCTGGTACGGATATATTTTCAAGTGGAGTAAAAAAGTTGAACTCTGCTCCTCCTTCTTGCTAACTTGTGTTTTGATGACTTGGCATCACTTTTCAATAAGCTGGATGCTCACCCTCTGAACTCTTACTCACCAGAGACTGGGAAAGGTTAACACACCTCTAGGGTGTGGATTTACTGCCATGAGCATGCTGGACCTTATTAAATAGCAAAGACCACTAGCAAAGTACTGCCAGGAAGAGAAGGTTAAAAATCAGTGGGGTTTTTGTTGTTGTTTGTTTGTTTGTTTGTTTTTTGACTTTTTGAGACAGGGTCTTGCTATGTGATTCAGGCTGGACTTGGGCTCACTTTGTAGCCCAGGTTGGTCTCGAACTCACAATGATCCTCCTGCCTCAGCCTCCTGATTGCTGGAAAATCAATAATTTTAATAATCATTCTTTCTGGATAAAATCTTCTTAAGTGAAGCAACCAGATAGAAGAATTAAAAACATTTAATTACTGAATTTGAGAGTACATTTTGTAGCTTTCTCTAGCCAGGAAGTTTCACCAGGAAACAATATTATCTAAAATTAGATGCTTTACACTTTATTTGGATTTTTAAAAAATGTTTGTGGTAAGTGATTGGGAACACCTGTTTTAAAATGTTCCAGGTTTTAAAAAAAAATAGAGCTGGATCCCTACTTGACACCTTAATAAATTCCAGATGGGTTAAAAGTAAAAATGTACACACGATGCACATAAAGCTCAGTATAAGTACTAGAAAAATAGGTGAAGGTTTATTTAATCTTGGGAGGTGAAGGGAGAGGCCCTTTTAAAAATGACAGCAAAGTTAGAAGTCATTTAAAAGCTTGATGGATTTGACTATATAAAAATGAAATTTCCATAGGATATTCTCCTATATTTAAAAGCCAAGGGTTGGGCATAGTGGCGCACACCTGTAAACCCAGCATGAGGAGTCCGAGGCACGACAATTGCTGCGAGTTCAAGGCCAGCCTGGACTACGAAGTGAGTTCTAGGCCAGCCTGAACTGCATAGCAAAACCCTGTCTCAAAAACACGGGAAAAAAAAAAATCAAGCCAGAAACTTAGAAAGGCATTTTGACATGCGAGAAGCAAACAGATAATAGTCCTAATATATGAATAACACTCACAAATCCGTTAGGGGTAAAAGAAATTCTCCAGTGGGAAAAGGGTGATGGATACTGGTATGGTTCAAGTCTACATGGCCCCTAAACTCCCCTGTGATTATAGACAGGACCTTCAGAAGGCGATTACACTGGGGGCTGGCCGCTGCCTGGCCGTAGGCGTGACCTGGTGGAGGGTGGGCTCTGTGGGCGTGGCCTGATGTTTGTGGGCGTGGCCTGCCGGCTGGGGGCGTAACCCAGAGAGCTCCTCCCTCCTGGCGCCCCTCGCGCGCTGTCTGCCTGCCTCCTGTTCCCCGGATCTGTGCCCTGCCGTTCTGTTTTGGAGCCGGCCGACTCTGGACTGGAACGTGAGCCAGAATAAACTTTTCCTCCTTAGAGTTGTGGGCGTCGGGAATTTTGTCCCAGCAAGGAGGAAAGTGACTAAGACAGATATGAGGTGGTTACTGATCAAGATGTGCAAATGGCCAGTGACCTCTAGCTTACTGGTAACCAGGAGAAGAAGGAAAGAAAAAAAAACCACACGGCATCACCACCGCCGCCTCCGCAAGGCCCGGGGCGTCTTTCCTACCTGCTAGATTAGCAAAGGCCGAAGGATTGCGCTCCGCGGTGCTGGTGAGGCTGGGGTGGGGGGTCTGTACCGTGTGGGACACACCCTGTTACCAGAGTCAGCGCCCCTGGACGGGACCCTGCAGCCAGGTGAGGCTCCCATCACCCCCATTACGCCAAGGGAGGCGTGGCTCTTTCTCCTCTCTATCCCCCACCCGAGCCCTCGGGGGACACCGCAGGGACAGCAGGGTCGCGGCCACCGCGCTGGCCCAGACCCCATGCAGGGCCACTCTCTGGGCAGCACCTGTTTCTCTGTGGCCAGGGCAGCTCAGTTCCCTTTCCCGGCGCCCCATGACGTCTGCCGTCATTGGCCGCTCAGGGCCTGACATTCAGGAAGGAAGAAAATCACAGTCCATGTCAAGTCCCATAGAGAGTATAGCTCATATTCTCTGAGGGCAATGCAATAAAATTAAAAATCCATACTAAAGAGTGTACATGATAAAATGGATTTGGGGGGAAAAAAGCATACATGAAAACAAAACTAATTAAAACCACAATAAATACCATGAAAGTCTATGAAGTGATCATAACACTGACATAGGTAAGCAACTCTTGGGCAAGGGCAGGGGCAACGCCTATCCGACTACAGAGCATGCGCGGTCAGGGAGCCGGCCGCTACTGCGCAGACGCAGACGCGTTTATTTCAGCGGAGTGGCTGGGGGTTGCGGTAAACACACACATATGGGTGCGAGACAGCGTCCTCACCACGTTCGTGTGGGGTATGGTGGGTGATCATGGGCCGGGAAGAGCAGATCTTTGCTTACTGTTTGCCACGGAACAGTCCAGAGAGATTGAAGTTAAACACACACACGTGTGACTCTTACACGACCACTTAAGCCACCAAGAGGACTGCGGAAGCGCATGCTCACTTGCCCACCGAGACGCCAGGGGCTGCAGGGCAGATGCCCAATGAGTTGCAGCCTCAGTGTTCGGAGTTCAGTTTTACATCTGCACCGCGCTGGCTGAAATGCCCAATATATCTGTACTGACAGCACTCGGGAGGGAGAAAGGGAGGGAAAGAAGAGGGAGAGAAAAAAGAGGAAAGGGAGGAAAAGAAGGGAGGGAGAAAATAAGAAACTATTATTTAGAGATGTTTTTACACACGACACTAAACCCCCATCCTGACAGTGAGCTATTACCTTACCAACCGTGCAGTTCCATGGAAAAAGATGACATAAAATAATGTTAAATGCGACCTGAGCTACATAGTGCGACCCTGCCTCAAAAAACCAGGGCCGGGAGTTTGGCTCAGTGGCTTAAGCGCTTGCCCTGGCAGGCGCAAGGCTGTGAGTTCAATCCCCGGTGCCGCAAAAAAAAAAAAAAAAAAAGTTAAATGAAAAAGCTGATGGCAAGCTATGATGTGTGCCTCAGTTCCAACCACACAAGTTGCTGGGAGGGTCCTAAAACCTAGGAGAGCACAGGCAGGTAGGGTCGCTGAGGTGGAGGTCTAGCATTTGTATATTTTGCTGTCAGTCTGACATGTCTATCATGCACCCTAACATTGAGTTAGTATTCTAAACACCCCCCCCAAAAAAGCGATTTTTTTTTTTTTTGGACTTTTTTGAGATAGGGTTTCACTATTTGGTTCAGGGCTGGCCTCAAACTCAAGGCAATCCTCCAGCCTCAGCCTCCTGAGTGCTGGGATTATAGGCATGCACCGCCACACCCAACTAAAAGACTGATTTTTCAAAGTGGTCGTCATTTGGTCCACGCCAGTGTGATCTTGCTCAGGTTCTCTCAATGCTGGAGTCCCTGGGCTCAGCCTGGAGCTTCCAAGTGTGAGAGGTGTGTGTGGGGCAGGGCAGGGGCAGCAGGAGCAGCTGCCCGACTCCAGGCCTGGGGAGGCCTGGAGAGCGTCCTCTCTCGTGAGCTCACGTGAAAGGCCCAAGCCTCCAGGTCTCCTTCACGTCACTGCTGGGCTGTGCGCTTGTGCCCATGAGCTCATCACTGCTGGGCAAGTCCCCTCGGACTGGGTAACTGCCAAGGGAAGCTCCTTTCCCAGCCTCTCGCCTCTGCCCTGGGTCCAGGAGACACTGGGCTGCCCTGATTACCGCTCTGAGCTCCCCCAGAATGAAGAATTGTGGGGTCCAAGCCTCCCTCCAGGGTCTGCGTAGACCTGACCCCAAGGACACTGGCTTGGGCTGGAGGCTGCTCAGCCACTGGGACCAGGCAGATCCCAGCTGGAATCCAGGCCCTGCCCACATCTGAGCACCATCTTGTCCCAGACTCTGCAGCAGCCCTGTGTCCAGGCACCACCTCCAGGTGTTAGGTAGGAGGCACAGGGTGGTGAGCTGTGAGTCCCCACACCCCTTGCAAACCGCCAAGGAGGAAACAGACTGCCACCCAGCCGCTGGAGGAGAAAAGCGACACCCTGTGGTCAGGACTGGGGTCTGAGGGCCCCCATGAGTGCTGGGAGTCCAGGGTGTCCCACACATGTGTTCTCAAGGCCTCTGGCCTTGCTCTGCCTTGTGGTGGCTATGGTGACCCTGCTTTGTCCTCTGGCCTGAGACCCGCTAATGTTTGTGGGCCACCGGAGAGCTGGCTTTCTGACAAAGCACTGGTGTCCTTGTGCCTTAGGGCCACAGCACTCCCAGCCCGTCTGGCCCCATCCTGCCTAGACCTCCCCGAAACTGAATAGGAAAGAATGGGAAGGGGGGCCAGTGAGGCCCCAGAGCAGTAGCTGCTGACAGATGTGACAAAGGCCCCAGAACTTTGAGTGCCCCCTCCCCCCAAAATATCACAGCCACGAAGCAGTGTCCACCTGGCTGCCAAGCTGCACACATTCCCACGGGAGCCGCTTGTGCAGGGCGCAGACAGCTGTGCTCCGAGCAGATGTCCTCGCAAGGATGCGGGGCTGCTCGGCCCGGCACTGTCCCATGACTCCCTGGGCGGCAGCCAGCCCGCACGCTCGGCCTGGGCAGCCTGCAGAGCCGGGCCTCGGCCGAGGGCAGATCTGGAGCCCACGCGGTTGGCTGTGCCAGGCCCGAGGGCCACAGTGGCCTCTGTCCCTGCCGTGCATTCAGTCTCTGCTTTCCCAGAGAACTCACAGCTTGGCAAGCGGTGTGGGGAGCTGGGCTCCTGAGGTACAACACAAGAGGCACCTGAGAAACAGCCCCGGGGACAGAAGGCAGCCCTGGGAGGGTCAGGGCTGGGACAGTGCGGTGCTCAGGGAGCCGGGGGAGGAGGGGAGGCCAAGGCAGGGCCTGGCTTCAGTGCTAAAGCATCGGAGATGCCTGAGCGAGCCCGCCCCCCTCCAGGGTCAGCACGGCTCAGGGCTCGTCAGAGTCACTGTCAGGCTCTGGAGAAGGTCCTGCCAACCCCCGCATTTCAGGTCCTAGCCAAGCCCGCCAACCAGAAATCAAGTCCAGTGGTCCCCATCCTCCTCCAGGGGCCTCGCTTTCCCAAGTTCTCAGGGAGCAGCCCAGCCCTGCAGCCCCCCGGTGACCCTGCTCCCTGCAGCCGAAGGCAGACATGAAACCCAGAGCACAGACACGATGGCAGCTGGAAGGCTGGGGCCAGGTCCTTGGGGTCACAGGAGAGAGCGACCTGGGCACTGACCCTGAAGCCAGGCACAGCTCCCTGCTCTGCATGCAGGCTGCAGTCCCCCTGGCCCACCAAGGCTCAGCCACCCCTGGCCCCTGGATTTTCCTAAAGGTCCTCCCTGGCCTCACCAATCCCTGAGCTCTGCCTGAGAAACACATTTGGATCTGGTCGGGTAAGAGGTGCTGAAGTTAGAAATATTTGCCTGGTTCAGTCATGTGGATGAGCATATGGTGTGCGCATTTCACCTCCGAGAGCGCTCCAGGAACCGTCTAACTCAGGAAGTATCTAATTCTATAGAGGCAGCGCGAGACCTTTAATCATCCCCATCAAATAATTTAAAACATGACCTTTTTTTTTTAAGAAGACAACAGAGCTTGCAGAGTCAGCCTGGACCCAGTCACTGAACATTGTCCTCATGATTCGCTTTGCTGTTTCTGGAGCGGAACCACCTGGTCCCCTGAATTTGCCTCCCCACACGTCGTCCCCCTTTGCCCAGCCATTCATCACCAAAGGAAGAAGACCAGGGTGCTCGCAGATGTCCTCACCGGTGAACAGGGCTGGATCGGGGGAGCAGGGCCCTGGAAGACCTACTGTCCCAAGGATGAACTATGGGACAGGTCAAGCACAAACATCCAGGGCGCAGGCACCTTGGGGACCCCTTGAGGGCCGAGCGTCTCTCGAAGACAACAGCACTGGATTGGAAACCCTGGCCATGGCAATGAGGTTGCCCACCCCAGTGTGGACTGCAAGGGGCCCTGGGAAAACAGGCACTTGGCACTTCGGTTCCACCGGTGGGGACAGCGGCCAGGCAGCTCGCATCTACTGACACAGGTCACCTCTGTGAAGACCAAGACCCTCCTTCAGCTGCTTGGCAGGAAGATCCAGACCCTACTGGACTTGGAGCTGGGGTTTCTCCATGAGGTAGAGCAGCAGTCTCCTGAGAAGCACACAGGAGCGGTTCCTGTAAGATACTTGGGGTCCCTCAAGAAAAGGTGCCCATCCTTGAAGACTGAGAGGTCTCCATTAAAATGGAGACAAGGGCTCCAAGATCAGACTACGGGCTCCCTGCTGGGGTGGCAGCTGCAGGGACCCCAGACCTCAAAGGAGTGGCCCTGGGCTCAAAAGCTCCACATCACCAGCACTTAGCCAGATGCCAGCCAGAGTAGTCCTTGTCCCTAGGTGCAGAGCCTGGTGGCTGACCCAGGCCCTCTGTGAACATCTGGTGCGGGCTCCAAGGCAGATGTTGGGGTGCTGAGCCCACTTCTTCAGGGTTGGGTCTCAGCACTGCCCATCACCTGACTGCTGACGGCCAAGTGGGGAGCAGCTGTTCCCCGGAGCTTATCTGTGCAGGACCTGTCTTTTCTTTTTCAACAAGAAAGTGGCGGTGCGGGGGGAGAGGGCTAAGCTCTGACGTCAGGGGCCTGCAGAGGACAGCGGGCGGAGGCCATCTGGAGCAGGTGCTGGCAGGGCCTCTGGGAAAGAGGCCGAGGCAGCTGCCTGTCAGGTGGGGGTGTCCTGGGGTCAAGACTCCTGGCACCACCCCGAGGGTGAGCCCTCCTGGCATTGCTGCCTTTGCAGGCCTGCAGCTCCGATCAGAAGGCCAAGCCAGTAGGTGCAGAGCCCAAGGAGACCAGGCCAGGCCTCCAGATCCCTCGAGACCCTGCACCACCCAGCCGGTCCAGGAGAGAGCCTGGCCCTGGGCCCGCCGCCCGCGAGTGTGGACGTGCATACAGCGCCGTCCCGAGCCTCGTCCGCCTCAGCTGCTTCCGGCTGCCTGCGCCAGGTCCCCACTGCCCCGGTCCAGGAGGTTGGGGCGGCCTTTTCCCAATTACAGGTGGTGAAACCCAAGGCCCTGTGCAGAGATGGGACCTGGCCAGGCTCCCGCAGCAATTTCTCTGCCTGGCCTCCCCGAGAACTGCTCATCGCCTGTTCGTGTCCTCGCTGGGAAGTTATGCAGCTGGAAGGGGCCCCATGATGAAATAATTGCAGAGAAAACAGATGGGCCGCCAGCAGCCCTCCCTCCTCCGCGGGACTGAGAACCCGCCGCTGCCACCAAGGGCCAGGAGAGGGCGCTGCCTCCTCGGTCTCGGCAGCCCCCTCCCTGGCCTCCCACCAGCCTGGCACACCTCCCTCTCCGGGAAGCCCACCCGGCTTGCCCAGGCTGGCAGAGGAGCCTCCTGGGGGGCTTTTGGTTCCTGGGGTTTTTCCCTGCTGGGACGGAGCTCAGTAGATTCTGAGGGGGTGGAAGGAACGCTCCCCAAAGCGGTCTGCACCATGCCCTGAAAGCTCATCTCAGCAGCTCAGGGCGCCAACTGTCCCCACTCAGGCTACCCAAGATCAGGAGTAGCAGGAGCAGATTCCCCGAAGCAGGGGAGGAAGAGGGGTCACAAACCCAGGCTGGCAGGGAGATCACAGAGGCTGGGAACCCTCGTCTGCCCCCGGGGCACTGGGAGCCCATGGCCTCCCTCCCTGCAGACCCTCGAAGCCCGGCGCTGGACCTGCCAAGTGAGGTCAGCGCAGCCTGCACCAGGGAAGGCTCGCTGCCACTTCATACTTCCAGGAGCTTTTCTGCCCCGGACTGGTGCACGCCTGTCATCCTGGCTGGGGCAGGAGGATCACCGCAAGGTCGAGGCCAGGCTACACTACGGAGTGAGACCTTGTCTCAAAAAAATCAAACAGAAGGGAGGCATCACCCAGCATGTCCAGGGACATGGAAGATGGGAGGGACCAGCCTACAGGCATGCAGAAGAAGTCACCATGAGCACCGGAAGCTCCCAACCTCCCCTTCCTCAGCGGCCTTCAGGGGGTGAAAGGGTGGAGCTGCTGCACCCTGGACACCTACCCAGGGCCTGACTCTAGAGTCAGTTTGCCTGGCTCTTAAAACGGGAAAGATAAAGCAAGTCTCAGAGAAATTCCGATGGGACCAGCTGTCAGGCCAGCAGGGAATCAGGGGCCGGCACTTCCACTGCCCGCGGGGAGGTCTCTCCCTCTTCCTCCTTCTTGCTCCTGGTCCTTGGCCCTCAGGTGAAGGAGTCACATCAGCCCCCGGGTGTCAACGTGAGGAGGAGTCAGTTCCGGGTGCTGCCTGCAGGTGCTGGGTCAACTCCCCAGGCTGAGAAAGGAGGCTCTTTCTGGGGAGCCGAATCTGCCGCCCCAGACCCAGTGCTCTTTCCAGGGTTATTGCCTACACTAAAGGCTACGGGAAGCTCTCCTCTGGGTCTCCTACTCCGGGCACAAGAGTGAGAAGGGGCGGGGAGTGGGAGACTGAGGAAAACCGGGGGTCCTGGCTTCCTGAGCTCCAGAACCTGGATCGCTGCCAGAGCCACCCTACAGTGCCTGGTTCGCCAGGTCTCTGGAGCCCCAGCTTTCCCCCTTTTCCAAAAAAGCCCATCCTCTGCACCCCTGGGAGCTGCCACCACGCCCTAGTCTCCGCCAACTTTCTTTCCCCCCAGCCCTCTGTCCGCGCAGCGGCCCCGGCCACGGATTGCTGCACCTCGCTCTATTCTTGCGAGAGTCCGAGGGAGCCTGATGCCCAGCCCGGGAGAGGACGTCGTGAGCGGCCGAGATGTGTGGTCCTGTCGGACCGCTGGACAGCCCAGACCGCGGAGGGGGTACCTGTCCCGGCATTTGGAGGCGGCGCTGGCCTGGGCCGGGTCAGAGTCCCTTGGCAGCCTCTCTTGGGACACGGACTCTGGAGCGACGGCCACAGGCCACCGCCGGGTCAGACCTGGACTCCGGCGCGCAGAGCGCACCCCCAACTGCAGATCCCGAGCCCCCGCGGCAAGCACACAGCACCGCTGTAACGCACGGGCACCGGGTTTGCGGCCTGCTCTAGCGCACCCTCTGCCCCGTTCCCGACTGGGGCTCAAGCGCGCGGGCGGGCAGAACGCTTGCGCTCCCAAGTGTGGGACTCGCGCCCCCTCCTCGGCCAGGGCAAACCTCGCTGCCCCTGCGCCTGCCCGCGGCGTCCCCGGCCCCAGCCTCTGCCCCTCCAACCTAATGGCACTGGCGGAGGCTCCGTTCCCAGCCTGGAGAGCTAGCAAAAGCGAGGGCGCCGCGCCAGCCCGCGCCTGCCGGGTGGTTGCCCAGGGAAGTTTGGCCACAGGGTAGGTCTGCGTGGGCTGCTGGCAGCGCCAACTTTTTGACTGTGTGACTTTGTGTGACTTGGTTCCTTGAAGCAGTCTTTGCACCTGCAGCGAGGGGTGCCGCTCTCTCCCAGGTAGGGCGCATGTGGCAAGGTCCCCGCGGGTCCACCGCGCCCTGGGCGCACGGGCGCCTACAGGCCACGGCGCACGCTGTGCAGCTGGGGTTTCCGAGCGCGCGCCGCGTGCAGCTCCGAGCGCGGCCCTAGCGGGTCCTCCGAGCCGCGGGATCCCCCGGGGCTGAGATGAGGGTGGGGGCCGAGGCAGCCCCCGCAGCCTCCTCCCGGCCCTCGGCGCGGCCGCGTGCGCTGTGCCGTTGGCTCCAGGCCTCCGGGTGGGCGGGGCGATGACGTCAGCGGCAGGTTGGGCTATAAAGGCGCGAGGGCAGCCGCGGGCTCAGAGCGCACCCAGCCGGCGCCGTGCAGCACTGGAAGCCGCGCTCGTCTGCAGCCCGCTCCGTGCCCGCCGGCCCCAGCGGCACCATGCACCTCTCCCAGCTGCTCGCTTGCGCCCTGCTGCTCGCGCTCCTCTCGCTCCGGCCCTCCGAAGCCAAGCCCGGGACGCCACCAAAGGTGGGTGCTGTCGCGGGGACGGTGGGCCGGCGAGGGGCGTGGAGGTCTCTGGGTCTGCGAGGCTGCTGCGCACGGGGGTGCAGCAGGGCCCCCCCGAGAATTGCCCTGGGACCCGGAGGGGTCCCCCGGCCTCTGCACGTGTGCGGTGCAGCGTCCCCGTCCGGTGTGGCCCACTCGGTAAGCCTCGCGGGAGTGGAGGCCCGAGGCGCCCCGAGGGAGAGGGCGACCACAGCAGGTGGATGCGCGCCGAGCCGGGGCGCGCTCGGGGCTCGGCGAGGGAATCGGGTGCCGCGAGTCCCTCACCCACCCGCTCTCTCCCCGTAGGCCCCGCGAGCCCCGCCGGGGGAGGAGGTGGCCGAGCCCCAGGCTGCCGGCGGCGGTCAGAAGAAGGGCGATAAGACCCCAGGGGGCGGCGGCGCCAACCCCAAGGGCGACCGGTCGCGGCTGCTCCGGGACCTGCGCACGGACACCAAGTCGCGGGCGGCGTGGGCCCGCCTTCTGCACGAGCACCCCAACGCGCGCAAATACAAAGGAGGCAACAAGAAGGGTTTGTCCAAGGGCTGCTTCGGCCTCAAGCTGGACCGGATCGGCTCCATGAGCGGCCTGGGATGTTAGTGTGGCGCCCCCTGGCGGCGGTGAGTACTCCCGGTCCGGCCGTCGGACACCCTGCGGAACCTCACCGAACCCGGCCCCTGCGGGACGGGCCGGCACCTTGCTGGTGCGCGGCCGCGGGCCCGGGATCGGTGCGAACCCTGCTGGCGGTGTCGGCCAGTCCGTCCTGGCAGGAGATCAAGGATGCGCAAGGCTTTGCCTGCCACCCCATTTATCAGCCCATTTTACAGATGAAGGAAGTGGAGGATAAAGTGGTTGGTTAGGGAAACTGAGCAGGGTCAGAAACGGCTCAGCCTGAATGAACCATCCGGCTTCCTCCGGAGAAGCAGGAGGCTTGTGGGGTCGCCTCCTAGCACTGTAGGAGGGCGGGCAGCCTTGCCCCGGTGGCCCAGGGGGTCAGGGGAGTTGGTGGCCAGGTGTCAGGACAGGTGTGGAGAAACACCTGCCCCCGCGGTACAGAGAGCTCTGGGCAGCATCGGCCGCCCTTCCGCCTGGGGCATCCCCGTCCTCAGCCCTTCTCTAAACCGACTGTGGGCAAACTGGTCTGTCCAGGGTCCTGATGCCGCCGCAGGGCTGGAGCTTGGTGTCTGTGACCCGGTTTCGCGGCAGGGAAAGGTACAGACTCACACAGATCTTACCGTCTGGCCCAACCTCAAACTCGACGGGTCCCAAAGGGAGTCTCAGCAACCCTGGCCCCTGTCCAAACTGTGCTCCGGGCTGGCCGAGACCTCTGCCCTGCCCAACACCACTTGGTGGCAGGTGGCTGTGACCGAGACCCCTCTCCTGTCCATTCCTGACCCAATAGAAACCCGTGAGCAACTTCAGAGCCTCAGACCCTGGCCTGAGGCCAGCCAGGCCTGCATCACCCCCAAGGGGGCCTCTCGGGAATACTTGTCAGTGCCCAGAGGAGCCTCACGGTCTACCTAGCCTGGTGGCCCCGACACCTCTGCCTGCCCAGGTTCAGCGTCCCCTTGCTCCGTCTGCAGCCAGCTTTGGGAAGTGGGGGGTGCACACTGCTCCCCAGTTCTGCAGAGGCTTCACTGCCTGTGCCCTTGACCCCTCCTGCATGGGTACCTGGAGGCAGGCTTCAGCACTACCAGTGTGATGTCTTTGCTCTCTTCTCTCCTGTCTCAAAACAATGACAAGGTGAAGACCAGCACAACCTTTTCAGTTTGTGATTTAAATGCCAAGCTCAAACTTTAGAACCTAAACAAAAATGACTGCACCATCCCTGGGTCAGTGCCCACAACACTTCCTGAAGGTGCCTTGTTCTTGGGCGGAGTGCCCAGGGTGCCTGCATGGGTAGCGTCAGATGCAGGGTAGGAGGAATTCAGATGCTAAGACTTCCTTCCCTCTTTGGCCAGGGCAGGTCGCCAGCCCCCTGGAAGGGCTCAGCTTAGGTGAGTGCCTGCTGCCAGCAGCCTTAGCCTTCACCCCTGCTCCCCTGCTTCCTGGTGGCACAGCAGGTCATCCTTATAGTACCTGTGGTCCCCAGATGAAGACACCCAGCCCAGCCTTGAGAGAGACAGTGTAGGTTTTGTTTTGTTTGGTACTGAGGATCAAAGTCACAACCTCGTGCCTGCCAGGCAGATGCTTACGCCACTGAGCTAAATCCCCAGCCCTATTTTTTTGAGACAGGGTCTCACTATGCCATTCAGGCTGGCCTTGAACTCACTTTGTAGCCCAGGCTGGTCTTGAACTCACAACCATCCTCCTGCCTCAGCCTCCCGAGGTGTGCGCCACCACACCCGGTTTGACAGTGTAGGTTTTGCACGCTGATGGAAACACTTCTGAGGCTGTATCCATTTCTCTACTCCGGGGTGACTTCGGCTCCAAGCACCACCATAATGACTGTCGCGGGTAGTTGTAGGTCTTGATTATAAAACGCTAATGACAGACACTGGGTGGGGCTGGAAACTCAATGAACACTCTGCCCCGGGGCCCCAGGAACACTGCAGACATCTGTCATCTGTGTGGACATCCAGGACAGCCAGGGAAGGCGGTGGGGCGGCCTGACCCAGCTGTCCCGGCCCGGGGTCCCTCTGCATGTGCTGTCCTTTGGGAGGGAGGACACCTTGCTTGGACCTGGAGCGGCCAAACACCCATGGCACGGACTGAACACAGCCCTGTCCCATCATCTGGTCCTCCCGAACCCCGAGGCCAGCTGGGCTGTCTGCCCACAGCTGGCGCCTCTGCCCTCTCCCCAGGGGCCCTGGTGAGGGCAGGAAGTGCTGTCCACTGAGTGGCGGCCATGACCCAGCCACCGCCGAGGGCTAACCTGTGGCCCTGTGATCCCAGCGCCCACCCGGGGAGGTGCCTATTACCCGTTTTATGGGTGAAGAGAGTGATACTCATGGTTACCCAGGGCCACCGGGGAATCAAGGTCAGAGCTGGCATTTGAGGCCAGAATCCCTGAGTCCCCACATTCCTGTTCTCTGTCCCTGCATGGTCACCCAGACACACAGATCAGAGGCAAGCAACTGAGTGAGGGTTTGCGTTGCAGAAATAAATAAATAAATAAAATAAATGGTGGGGGGCAGGGAGTGCCCCTCCCTTTGCGTGACCAGGCCTCACCAAGTGCCCGGTGGGTAGGCGTCCTGCTTCCACCTGTGCTGGAGTGACCAGTGCCAAGGCCACAGAAGACATAGACCTGGAAAGGGTCTCCCCCTGCCTGGACGGCCTGTACCGGGGGTCTGCAGGGCCGCAGCAGCCGGACAGGCCTACCGCTGCTGTGGGGAGGGGGGGAAGGTTTTAGAAGCCCCACCCACCCACCCCCGGCCAAGGGCCCTGAACGAGTGTGCTGTGCCCTCTTCCCAGGACTGGGAATCGCTCCGTGCGCTGAGGTCATCCTTGGTCACCAGCCGCCAGCATCTGGAAACACCTCCAACGCGATGTGGCTTTTACATTTCTTCTTTTTTTCCTTCTTCCCCTGGTACTGGGAATACACAACACCAGCTGTTTTATTATTATTTGGGGTGGGGAGGGTATGATTTTATGTTTTTTTTTTCTTGGAAATGAAAAATAAAAAGCTCTATATTATATATATATTATATACATGAAACACACCTACACCGACTTGACAAGGGACAGTTTTTAAGAGACTGACAAAACCAGCTGTAAAACATTGCTGTTTGTAAATTCATGTCATGCATAAATGTATTTATGTTGTAAAGCTATTTATATTGTTTATAAAGAGATATTTATAAAAATTTTATTTATGTAACTAAATGAAAGAAGCCAATCATTGTAATGTTTTTGTCCTAACTAGTTGAAAAATGTAAAAAAAAAAAAAAAAAAGGTCATTCCATGAACATCTTGCAAACTGTCTTTATTTACTTGATTGACTGATGGATTCATTGGTTGGGACAGGGTCTCACTATGTAACCCAGGCTGGCCCTACTTCATTACAATCCTCCTGCCTCAGCCTCCCAAGTGCTATCATCACAGGCGTGCATCTAGCTTGCTGTATTCCTTTTTTAGGAATTAGTCCAAGGCAGAGAGAGAAAGTGAAGAACCGGCACTGGCCTCCAAGTGTCTCCACCAGCCAGCTTCCCCATTCTAGTTTGATTTGTGTCAGAACCTTCCCAGGGACCTTGCCTGCCCGTGCAGTGCTAGGGTCCTTGAACGTGAAATTATGAACAAAGATTTTAGAATGCGCGCATGGAATTTAGATTAGAATCTCTTCCGAAAACCTGCAGGAAACCTTTACATAATGCAAAGATCATCTCACTCTCTCCTCATCAGCAACGCCCCGGGCAGCCTTTCCTGGCGTCCATCCCTTGTTGGGGGGAAGCAAGGGCGCAGAGAGCCTCCCGGGCTGGGGACAGCGGGTGGCCAGGGACACGCAGCCTGGGCGGCTTGGGAGCCTCAAGGCCCCGCTCGGTGGTTGACACAGTAGTGCTGGTGTCTTCTCACCCGCTCCCCATTTCCGGTCCCCCCAGGCCTGCTCAGGGGGTGTAGGGCAGCCAGGCCCCTTCTCACAGCCATACCTGGGTCCCGGGCACCAGCCTCAAGCCCTGCTGCAGACTTGGCCAGGACCCAGACACGGGAGCAACCGGCAATGTCTGGAAACCCCGGGCTTCCCTGACCGGCCTCACCATGAATGCCTAGCCGCTGGCCTGGCTCCTGCCTCCTTCCGGCCTATGTCCATCTAGAGCTGGAGAGTGTGCAGCTTCGGTCCCATGGGGGGGGCGACAACAGCCAGGACTCCCTGGAGGCCCCATCAGGACCCACTGGAGATCCCATCAAGAGGGCTGGCCGGAGTCCTGGTTCTCTGGGGCAACATGGGCCCCCCAGCATCATTAGAAGTTTCCCTGTGCTGCAGGCCTTTGATCTCAGGGTGCTCTGGGAGGCTGAGGCAAGAGGGCTGCAGGTTGGAGCCCACCCCGAGCAACTCAGCGAGACCCCGCATGGAAAAACGCGCAGGGGTGGGCTGCAGCTCAGTGCAGAGCCGGTGGGGTCCATCGCCAGCACCGCTAAGCCCGTGAGTAAGCGGACTTCAATTCCAACGTTAACACGGGTGATTTAAAGGAGTGAGCCAGGGCGTGGGCAGCTAGGAGAAGGAACCCAGGGCTAAGAGAAGCAGGCGAGGAGCCCCCAAGCAGGAGCTGTGGCATGGGCAGCGCCTCCCCAGGGTGCGAGGCCAGGCAGGGCGGGATGGGAGGAAGCCCGCTGTCTCCTCCCGAGCCCACTGAGCTCCGACTGGCGTTGCCTCCCAGAAGCCTTGGGGCATGAGGGGATGAGGGCGTGGGAGGTGGCCGTGCAGGACAGGTAAGGGAGCCCCAGCACAGGCGGCCTCAGGCCTTGGGCTCGGCCTCCCCTCCTGAAAGATGTGGCCCGGGCACAGGTGGGGCTGGCATCAGCGCCTGAAGGCAATCAGTGCCTGGTCCCTGGATGTGGGGTGAGCAGACCCCTTGCTGGCCTCCCTGCCTGCCCCCCTCCATCCCCACACTGGTGAGGGACAACGACCAACAGTGTCCCCAGCCTGGTGGCCAACTGCAGGCTGTGCTCCCCCCTGGACAGAGCCATCGTGCGGCCCTGGAGCACCTGTCTGTCCCCTCCGCCCTGCTGGCCTTCCCCTGGTGGCCTTTATCTCTGCTCGGTTCCTCACAGGGCCGCAGTGAGCTTCTCCAGGTCACCACAGGCTGTGTCACACGAGTCACAGGACTCCGGGGTGACGCGGGGCCCTTTCCTCCTATCAGGTTTGTGAAAAGGTCGACTGACTTGGTGACTTTTTACATTTTTTCAAGGTACCAGTATATAAGCTCTTAAATTAACTCTATTAGTTTGTTATTTTTGAACCTATTTAAAGTCTTATGTATTCGGAGGACTCGGAATATTCACACTGGCTTCCCTGACGCCTTGATGTGTTCTCTAACTGCACAACTGAACAGTCCCCCGGAGCAGGGCCGTGTCTGCGTCCCCAAACTCAGGGCTACGGCAATTCTCAGCCTCTTATTTTCTCTATAATATACTCTTGATTTTTTTCCCCTACAAGTGCAATTTAATTTTGGCTGAATTCATGTTTTTGAGGTCGGGTTCAGTGCTTATATACCTTCTGCTTTATAAAATCATCAGTTCCTGTGTTTTAAGCAATTTGGTAAATGATACAAGAATACTTTGAAAGTAAGATGAATGTCCCAAGGAGAAGGGGGAGGGAGAAGGGGCGTCAGAAGAATTCACGTGTCACACGTCACACTTGTGCACTAGCTGCCCACCGAGATGTAACAATCAGCCAGGCGTGGTGGCGCACGCCCTTAATCCCAGCACTCGGGAGGCTGAGGTAGGAGGAAAATTATGAGTTCGAGGCCGGCTTGGGCTACAACGCGAGCTCAAGGCTGGCCTGAGCTACAGAGTGTGACCCTGCCTCAAAAAAAATAGGGCCAGGAGTTTGGGTCAGTGGCTTGAGTGCCTGCTTGACAGGTGCGAGGTTGTGAGTTTGATCCCCGGTAACAACAACAACAAAAAGACTGTAACCATCACAGACTGCAAACAGGCACTAAGTTTATTTTATTAATTAATTAATTTTTTTTTCCCTGGCACCAGGGATTGAACTCACAACTTTGAGCCTGCCAGACAGGTGCTTAAGCCACTGAGCCGAACTCCTGGCCCTAGTCTTTTGAGGCAGGGTCGCACTATGTAGCTCAGGTCAGCCTTGTGCTCGTGTTTCAGCCCAAACCGGCCTCGAACTCACAACGCTCCTCCTATCTCAGCCTCCCAAGTGCTGGGATTAAAGGCGTGCGTCACCACGCCCGGTTATGTGCACTAAATTTTAAAAAAATAGTTTAAAAGACAAATGCATTTGCCTGGCTGAAAATTCTGAAAATACTTAATCCCCTTAGCTTTCCTATTGCCATGTCTGCACCTTCTAATTCTCTGATCTGCTGAGGGTGGGTGAGGATGTTGGAAAATGCAGACCTTTCCCCGGTCACCTTCCTAGTCTGGTTATTCGTTTGGTACACTGAGACCTGGGGTTGCCCGGTGGAGCAGATATGAGAAGTTATACTTAGGTGGCAAACAGCCCTCAAATCTCAGCGGCTTGAAATGCCAAAGACTTGTTTCAGTGGGAAGTGTCTCAGCCACTTTCTCCTCCCTGGGACAGGACACCCAACATGGAGCCCGAAGCTCCAAGGAGAACAGGAGGTTGATTTTGGCTCCCAGCTTGTCGGGCCCTGCCCGCAGCTGGCCGGCTCCCAGGTGGGAAGGGGCTGGTGGAGCAACGCTGCTTACACCACGGTGGCCAGGAAGCGGAGAGAGGGAGCCGCAGCCACATGGGGCCCCAGGGCCCAGCGCCGCCCTCTCCTGACCAGGTCCCAGCTCCTGACAGCTCCTTGGCGGGCGATCCCCTGCTGAGCACAGCGCCCCGTGGTCCCGTCACCTTGCACGCATGGGAGGATCCCGGGGACATCCACCTCGGGGCCATCTCGGGAGACCTGCTGTGGTGCGGGATGGCGCCTCGCCCCGTGGCGGAGCAGGGGCCTCGGTGGCAGGGAGTGTCCCGTCGGTGCGACAGAAGCCAGAGGTTCCTCCCCGGAAGAGGAGAGCGCTGGGGCTGACAGCGGCCGAGGTGCTGGTGTGTGGTCAGGCGGCATCATCATTTGGGGTGTGGCACGTCACAGCAGGGGTGACCCTTAGAAGGGACCCAGGGTCCCACAGTTGTCCCCAGTGCCCTGAACTCCTCCCCACTGGCCACACCTCTTAAAGGTTCCTCCACCCCCAGAAGCACTGGCCAGGGACCACGCCTGTGATGCAGGTACCCTGGGGACAGCGGGGCAGGGAGGAGATGGCTGCCCCAGGGCTCCTGCTGGGAGGTGACCCACGCGGGGCACCGGCTCACAGCTCAGCGCTGGCCACCGTCTTGAGTGGGCGGGAGCGCAGGCCTCCGGGGGGCCTGGAAATTCAGCCGCCCACTCTACTGACTACTTCCTTGGTGCTGCACATGTCCTAGAAACTGATTTTCTCCAGTCCTACTTTATTTTTGTTTGTGTTGCACAATTTTGACCAAGCTTTCTTTCTTTTCTTTTTATTTATTTATTTTGCTTATTTTTGTTTTTGTTTTGTTTTTGAGACAGGGTCTCGCTGTGTAGCCCAGACTGGCTTTGAATTCACAGCAACCCTCCTCCCACAGCCTTCTGAGTGCTGTGATTACAGGTGTGCACCACCATGTCTGGCTGATTCTCTTTTTTGTGTTTTTTAAGCCAGGTGTGGTACAGCACACTTGTAATCTCAGTACTGGGGAGGCTGAGGCAGGAGGATCGCCACCAGGGCAAAGCCTGTCTAGGCTAACATAGCAAGACCCTGTCTCAAAAAAACTAATAAATATAAAACAAGGTAAGATAAAATAAGAAGTTGGGTACATTTAGTAGTAAGTATTAGTTTTAAAATGTATGTAATAAGCAATTTTGCTTTTCACTGACAACTAGGTTGTTCGTGTTTATTGTCATTATTGCTTATGCATGGCCTGACTTCGTCCAAATCCATTCTGAGTAGCGGTAAGTTTCTTTCCTTTAATTTCTTTGTTTCCTTTTTACTAGACTTTTCCTGTGGATGGTTGTGCTTGCTTTTATCTTCGGCAATGATTTGGAAAGGAGACATCCTGTTTTTAATTCTGTTAGTGATTCCTTAAGGTTTCCCAGGAAAATGATTAAAGCCACATTTATATTACTATCAAAATCAAAATCACAAACAATAACTCTGGATTCATCCAGAAAAGACGCAAAGAATGTGGCCCATTTGCTTTGTCCTTCATTTCCGCTGGTCTCTTGGGGTCCCCAGGACATAATCCAA
This sequence comes from Dasyprocta punctata, assembly GCA_004363535.1. Classification (NCBI taxonomy): domain Eukaryota; kingdom Metazoa; phylum Chordata; class Mammalia; order Rodentia; family Dasyproctidae; genus Dasyprocta; species Dasyprocta punctata. Next base: position 11,506 of record RJWM01010412.1, on the reverse strand, counting down.
GCACGCTGCTACTAAAGGGACTGTTAGACACACTACAGCCAGCCCTCCCAGTGACCTTCTGCGTTCTTCTTGGTTTTGGTGTTGTTTGTTTGTTGAGTCAGGGTCTCACTATGCAGTGCAGGGTGTCCTTGAACTCCCTCTGTACTCCAGGCTGCCCTTGTGATCATGGTGATCCTCCTGCCTCAGCCTCCTGGATAGGGAGGCACAACGCCCAGTTTTAAGTCTTCTTTCTCTCCTGCGAAGCTGTTGCCCAGGCACGCGGCGCCCAGCAGTCCCGGCCTCGTCCCTGCTGTGTGGGCTTCCGCTGAGACCAGAAAGTCTTTCTGACCCTGCGCCCCCCAGGCGAACCCGCTGAGCTGCAGCTTGTCACCCACACGAGGGGTCACGCGGCAGGCCCGGGCTGTGGAGCTGGGTGCCCCAGAAACTGTCAGCGTGAGCACTGTTACCCCGAGTGTACAGTGGGGGACACGAGGCACCCGCGGCTGCTCTGCAGATGGCCAGGAGATGAGCAGGAGGGGAAGCCTCGGCCTCTCCGAGCTTCCTGTTCTCGAAGATGATGCATCCCACGGCACAGGAAACCGACGCCGTCGCCCCAGCTCCCCGGCCTCCTGCAGAGGTCAGAGCTCCACCTGGCGGCTGTGGAGTGGGTGTGGGTGAGGGTCCCCAGAGCTCCGTGCGTTGGAAGCTATGTCCCCAGTGTGGCAATGTGAGTGGCGACGGGAGCCTTAAGGGGTAGTGCACGGTAGCCGGGCATGGTGGCACACACGCCTGTAAATCCAGCACTGGAGGCTGAGGCAGGCCAGCCTGAACTGCATAGTGAGACCCGGCCCGGTGGTAAGAACTAAGGAGCTGCCCGGAGACGGAAGGGAGGAGGGGCCCCGAGACAGTGGCCACAAGCTGCCTCCTGCCCTTGACGGAAATCGCCATTTCATAGGAGACACCTCGGTTCTGACCTGAATGTCTTTCATTCCTTGATGTCTCCCACCAAACAAGCGCTGTGACACAGGGTCTGCACCCTGAAGGCACTGGGCCCACGGTCAGGCAAGTCAGGAACTAGAATGACAGTAGAATTTGGGCCAAAACCCCTGGCATTAAAAGTTAGCCATTCATTCCCGAAACCTCGGCTGTCATTTTTTATTTAAATTTTTGCAGAGTCTCGCAAATCCTTGGAGAATCAAAAGCTGGCGACTGCGGGGGAAACCACAGCCTGCTGGTGCCCTCTTGTGGTGATATGGTAGAACTGCATGGGGCAGCAAAGGCTGCAGCAGGTTCTCGGACAGCGCGTCATTAAACACCCTGCAAACCCCAGCCGGGCTGCAACCTGAAATGTCTGAGCCGGCCTGAAAATATGCAGCTTAGCAGGCGTCCGGAGCTCCCTACTTCCGCCTTTCCTGGGACCACACTTTGAGAATCGCTGGTTTGGGCAATGTAGCCGGTACCTGCTTCTGTCACGGTACTGGACTGCACCTGGGAAACTAATGAAAGCATTTTTCTACACCTCAACAGTGGCTTATGGGTGATTTTTTTTATTGGTTTTCAGTCTGCCAAATGTTTATAATAAAATTTTAACTTTTTTTAAAAAAAGCAAAACAATTCACCCAAATTCTATCACTCTGGGAAAATTGTCATAAGCATCTGTCTCCTCCCTCTCCCTCTCCTTCTCCCTTTCTCTCTCTTTTTATCCCAGTATTGGGAGAGCTACATTCCCAGCACTTGCCTAATTTTACTTTGAGACAGGATTTTGCTAAATCCCAGACTAGCCTCAACCTCAAAGTCCTCCTGCCTCAGCCTCCCCAGGACCAGGTTTACAGGAGTGGACCACCACGCCTGGCTTGTGCTGTTTCTAAAAGGCAGGCACGGCCCCTGCCTGCAAGGGCGCCCTGGGCAGCTCGGCAGCAGGCTTCCAAGGCGGATGGGGTTGTGCTGGCTCCCAAACAAGGACTCTGGCCCTGAGAAGCCACCCGGCCTCTCCGGGAACTTAGATGTCTCTCCCTGCTCAGGCCCTGGTTCTTGGCTTCCCCTGGGGCCGCTCCAAGGGCTCTTGGGAGACCAGTGTGGCCTGGGGCCATCCCCGGCTTCTGCTGCTCTTGGCTCCCTTGGGGTTTGCGGAGGAGGACCCAGGCAGGGGCTGACCGGGGCCCGCGGGAGGTGGGTGAGGTTTGGGATCGCTTTGCGAGGCCACAGTCGTCACCCCCCTCCTGCCCTCCTCGGCATCCTCGCCTCTGCAGGGAGGCGGCCAGGCAGACGGGCGCAGACGGGCCCAGGGCTTTGGGCTCTGACCTCGGATGCAGAGGCCATGCGTGGAGGACACCATGGGCCACTTCCAGGGTCAGGAACTGGCTTTCCCCAGAGACTCCAGGACAGGCTCTTGGCCTGGGAACAGTTGCACAGGAATCTGACCGACAGAGCAGCCAGGAAGGTGCGTGGCTCTCAGGGTCTGAGTTTCAGGGACCTTCCCAGCCTTGACAGGAAGCCCGGCTGCTCAGAGAGCAGCACGAGCTGCCAGCACCCGGAGTTAGGACTTTTCTGACAGCGCATGGTGACCCACACCGCACCCTGCAGGTTCGCAGCTCCCGCCGAGCTGAGGGACGCGGTCCAGGTCCCGGCAGTGCTCCCCACCTTTTCGCCTTGGACCCGGCTGTCCCTGGCACATGTCTCACGCTGTCTCCCGAGGCTTCCGGGAAATGTTCAGTGGTGCAGGTACTGCTGACGGTGAATTAGAGCGAAATCAGCAGGCGGGACCGGGGATGTAGCTCAGTGGCATAAGTGCCTGCCTGGCAAGTGCAAAGTCATGAGTTCGATTCTCGGTACAAAAAAAAAAGAAAAAAATTCATAGACGATCAGAGACAGAGCTGGCCATGAGGACATCAGTGTAAAAGCAGAGACACCTCAAAATCGTGCCTGCCATCCAGTCTGAAGCAAGACAGGCCTGCGAGCCTCCCTGGAAATTAACAGCGGCTCGAGGCTGCACTGTGATCCCCACCGCCCAGCCCTTTGTTCTCTCTATGATTAGAAATTATGGATTAGCTGCAGTCAATGAGTGATCCTCATCTATACCCTTGCTACGTCCCTCACTTCCCTACTGGTTCCATATTAACTGATCAACATTACTATACTTGAGCCAGACATGGGGTCACCCGCCTGTAATCCCAGCACTCGGGAGGCTGAGGCAGGAAGATCGCTGTGAGTTGGAGATCAGACTGGACTACAAAGTGAGTTCAAGACCAGCCTGAACTACACAGTGAGACCCTGTCTCAAAAAGACAAAAAGCAAAAACAAAATATTACTATAATCAGGCTCTTTGCAACTTGACCCCTCTTGTACCCATGCTGTGACTTTGCTTATAAAATATCCCTGGACAAAGATCCTGCACCCACCTGGGCCTCCTCCTGGAAACTGGGAGCTGTTCCCTTATTCCAATAAAACTCTCCTAACTCCTCCTTTGGTTTGTGACTTTAGTCCTCGGCGCTGAGAGACCAGGGGCTTGGTACACGGGGCAGCACTGCTGGGACCCGTTAGGCCCACGCAGGCCCGGCCGACCTGCTGGAGGAGCTCGGAGTTGCCCCTGGTTTCACCCAGCGCCTCGCGATCAGGGGAGCGGAAGTGGGCGTGGCCCCCGAGGGCGGCTGTCACCTGGAAAGCTGAGGCTGGGGGGCTGGAGCGCGGTCACCCTCCGAGGCTGGCTGAGTGGCTCTGTGAGCTGAGGAGGGCGCTCTGTGCTCCAGAGGGACCAAGAAAGGAAAGCGAGGGAACCTGGGACCCAGGAGCAGACTGGGTGGGCAGGGAGGGCCATGGCCATTGGGGGCTGGGTGGCGACAAGAAGGGGCCAAAGGTCGACTTGCGGGGAGGGGGGGATTTCTTCTCTTTCTTTCTTTTTTTTCTATCAGGAATCAAACTCAGGACCTTGTGCTTGCCAGGCTGGTGCTGTGCTACTGGGTTATATCCCCAACCCCTTTCTTTCTTTCAATTGTTTGGTTTTTTTGTTTTTTGGGTTTTGTTTTTTGTTTTGCTTTGTTTTGTTTTGTTTTTTTGTACTGGGGATTGAACTCACAACCTCGCCCCTGCCAGCCAGGCACTTAGGCCACTGAGCTAAATTCCCGGTCCTATTTTCTGAGACAGGGTCTCACTATACAGTTCAAGCTGGCCTTGAACTCACTTTGTAGCCCAGGCTGGTCTCGAACTCACAACGATCCTCCTGCCTCAGCCTCCAGAGTGCTGGGATTAAACGCGTGCACCACCATGCCCGGTTCTTTCTTTCTTATGAGACAGGGTCTCTCTATGAGTTCTAGTCTGGCCTGGAACTCACTCTGTAGCCCAGGCTGGCCTCGAACTCGCAGCAATTCTCTCCCTGCTGAGTGCTGGGACCACAGGCATGTGCCACCACATCCAGCTCTCGGAACTCTTCATGGGGCTGATCAGATTCTTCCTCTTAACCTTTTTTCCAACCAGAGGTCTGATCCCCTCCGCTCTGGGCCAGGCCATTGTCACATTTCTTTCTTTGCTCTGATGTCACTTGGCCTGCCTTCCTCAGTACAGAATCATTCCGTGAGCACAGGGCATCCCCTCCAGCTGGTTTAAAATGGGGAGGGAGATACCGGCAAAGCACCCAGGGAGGCTTTCTGGCACCTTTTAAGGAAAGGAAGAAAGTCAGGTTGGGGGGGGGCACACACCAGTAATCCCAACGCTCTGGGAGGCGGAGGCAGAAGGATCCCCAGTTCCAGCCCAGCTTTGGGCAACATTGACTTAGCAAGAAACTTTCTCAAGAAAGGAAAAGGGCCAGGGATATAGCTCAGCAAGAAGGCCCTGGAGAGAGAGAGACAGACAGGCAGACACTGTGACACACCTGTAATCTTCAATCTTATTTTTTGGGCAAAAATAGTAAATATTTTTGTGTACTTGAAGCTGCAATATACGCTTCTTAAATTATCCGCTTTCTGTATTCCTCGAGTTATCTGAGACGTTGGCAGCACGGTCATACACCTGAGACTCCAAGTAGCATAGGCATCGCTTTAGGCTATGTCAAAAACGCAGTTAAATCTCATCTCCTGCGGACAGCGATTTTGTCTGTCCTGTCTCCAAGTGTACCCGGATCTCTGCCTGTCACCAGGAAGCTGCTCCGTGTATATTTGTTGGAGAGAATTAAATGATGAAGCCATCAGTTTCACAAAATCTTAAAATAATTAAAATATTTCTGGTACCATAACTCACAGCTGCCTCACCCGCAATACTAACAACGTAATATATGTAGCCATTTTCCTGTTCCTGTTAGACATTTAATCTATCAATTTTGTCTTTCCTGGAGTGGATATAATGTTTCATTAAAAATCATGATTGGAGATTCCTGCAGCTTCAAATTTATCTCCCCATGATGCGAGAGCATAATATATTAGCATTAATAATTCTGTAACCCTCGCCGCAGTGGAAAGTCGCTGGGGAGAAAGCTATGTTGGCTCAGAGATGGGGCAGTAAACCCACAGCCAGCGGGAACTTACCCTGGGATTCACCCTGGCCGTCTCCTCCACGCTGGGCAGGGGCTGTGAATGGACAGGGACGCCTCCCTCTGGGGACAGGAGCTGGTGCCACCTGCGGTGGCCTCCTGCCACCCGTGATGCCCTCCTTGTGCCTGAAGTGCGTCCGAGGCTGGGTGGGGCTTGGCTGTCAAAAAGGTCTGAGTGTAGCTGGGTGCCCTGCGGCCCAGTACACAGACCGGGTGATTCTCAAAGAACCGGTGTTTGTGTCGCTCATAGCCCTGGAGGCTGGAGGTCTAGAGGTGTGTCTCGACCTTCGGGGCTCTTGAGGTTCCCAGGGTGGGGACCGTGAAGGGCGACGAGAAGGTGAAGAGACAAAGAGAAGACACAGAGAGCCGGGCGTGGTGGCGCACGCCTTTAATCCCAGCACTCGGGAGGCTGAGGCAGGAGGATCGTTTTGAGTTCAAGACCAGCCTGGACTACAAAGCGAGCCCAAGGCCAAGGCCAGCCTGAACTGCATAGTGAGACCCTGTCTCAAAAAAATAGGGCCAGGGATTTAGCTCAGTGGTATGAGCACCTGCCTGCCAGGCACGAGGTTGTGAGTTCAATCCCCAGTACCAAAAAAAAAAAGAGAGAGAGAGAGAGAGAGAAGACACAGCAGGGTCAGCTGGAGCCCTCTCTCTGGATAGGAGGACAGGAACTGCCCCCTCGCTGTAGGGGCGTGTATTTACACACCTAGCAACAGTGTCACGTGGTACCCTCTGCCTAGCAACCTGCTGCTTCGATTGTCTAGGGGCCTGGTGCTCTTCCGGCTGAAGCAGCTTTCTCACCTGGCCCGGGTGCTCTTTGTTCTTGCAGCAGCCACGCCCCACCCCTGCACTGTGGTCAGTGTCCGTCTTCCACAGCCCCCACCTGAGCTGCCACCTACTCTACTGAGAATCTTCCCGCGGCACCTTCCTACAGCGGAGGCGTAACTGGCTGACAGAACAGGGGTCCGCAGCTCAGTTTGCACTTCCTTGGGAGAGGGTCTCACTGTGTAGCCCAGGCTGGCCTCAAAATCCTCCTGTCTCAGCCTCTTGAGTGCTAGTATTATGGGCATGGGTCACCATGCCCAGCTCATTCTTCCCCTTCTGATGAAGCCACCGTTCCTGTCACCAAGGTCACACTCTTGATTCGATCCCAGTTCTCTCCCCAAAGGCCTCCAAACACCACTAACACGTGAATTTGGGGACTAAGTTTTCAAAGTGTGAGCTTTCAGCGGACACATTCAGACCACAGCCCGGTATCTGATTCTGCGTATCAGAAGTGGATGTTTTAATTTTTTAAAAAAAGTTAAGTAGTCAACCAGCAAGGCCAGCAATTACGATTTGTATGTCTCTGAAGCCCCTTGTTTATATTTCTTGGCCGTTTGGATTTCTTCCGGAGTGAATGGCGACTCCTTTGCCCGAATCCCTCTCACTGACCTACAGCAGCTTTTTATATATTTAGCACCTTTGCTCTTCCTTGCCGTGTATGTTGCAGTTACTTTTCCCGCATGTTGTTATTTGCCTTATGGACTTTTTGTTTGTTTGTTTGTTTGTTTGTACCAGGAATTGTACTCTGGACCTCACAGTTTTTAATAGATTTATTTAAATGCTTAATTCGCTGGTCATTTTTTTTCCAGTGTAAAGCTCCGTTCCCCTGACACGAAGCGTGTGGCCCCAAGGTCACTGCGGGGCTGACCTGTATTTTCCGCACCGGTCTGAACCGCCACCTTTTCACCCGTTAAATTCCCACTTGGAGGCGTCCCCGGGTTCCTCTGTCACTGGATCAGTCCCAATCAGTCCCGCCTCATTCCGAGAGGCCACGCTGGGCGCACACAGCATCGGCTGGGAGATGCCACCTCGGTGAAATTCCAGCTGCTCCAATCCGCGCAGACGGAAAGCAAATCGCTGCTTGTCTGGGTGAGGACCGCTGTCGGAAGATGGGGCTTTGCAGAAGGCCGACTGAACAGGAGCGGACCGAGCCGTTCGCGGAGACGGAGGCCGGGCTCTGTTCGGACTGGGTGGGACTTGTGCCACAACGCATGTGACCGTGCGCGTCACATGACCCATCTCATGGCATGTAAATAATATCTCAGTTCGAAATCTCTAATAAGGAAACCTTTCCCCTTACTTCACTGTTGTTTTCAGAAATTAGTTTTTGACACTTACAGAGTTATTTTTCCAGAGGAATTTTAGGATACATTGACACACTTTTTTTTTTCTTTTCTTTTTTTTTTTTTTGGTGGCACCCGGGATTGAACTCACAATTTCGCGCCTACCAGACAGGTGGTTAAGCCACTGAGCCAAACTCCCAGCCCTAGGCGTTCGAGGCAGGGTCGCACTATGTAGTTCAGGCCGGCTTTGTGCTCATGTCGTTGTAGCCCAATTCGACCTCGAATTCACAATGCTCCTCCTGCCTCAGCCTCCTGAGTGCTGGGATTAAAGGCGTGCGCCACCACGCCCGGCTTACACACTTTTTAAAAAATTACAGCTGGGGCCAGGGATATAGCTCAGTGGCACCGCCCCTGCCTGGCAAACATAAGGTCCTGAGTTTGATTCCCAGTACCAAAATAAAAAAGGAAGAGGAATTAAATATATGATTCAACACACACAAAAAAATTACATCTAGTTCCTGATAGGAATTATATTAAATTTTAAATTTTATTTTATTGTTATTGCTTTTGATATCAGAGTCTCATTATGTTGGCCAGGCTGGCCTTGAACTCCCAGACCCAAGAAATACTTCTGCCTCAGCCTGCTAGGTCATTGGGACTACAGGTGTAAGTGCTATGCTAAGCTCTAAATTTATTTTTAATTTGAGGTAGAACTGACACTTCTACTTTATGAAAATTTTCTCTTTTTCCAAAGAGAAGGGATCAAGAGAAAGGGGGGAGGTAAAAAAAAAAAAAATAACCGATCTGGGTTCTGTGTGGGCCTCAGCTCCCCACGAGGAATGCAATCATGTCCTGCAAACGTGTGCTAACAAAAAATATTTTTTAAAAAAGATTTTCTGCTCACGGAAAACGTATCTTTTCATTTATTCAAGTCCTCTTTGGTAAAACTTTTGTCATTTTCTTTATTTGTGCCATGAACTGCTCTTACGAAGTTGAGGGTAGAGTCTGTATATATATGGTTGTTATTGTCAGAGGGCCGTATAAAAATCATATTTTCTCCTTTTCTGATCCATGAAAAGCCTCCTGATTTCTGTTTATCTTGCACCTGGTTACGTTACATAAGTTTCTTTTTGTTTCTATAGTCTATTAAGCAGATTTTATTTTCAGAAAGATTATCCCGTTACCCGGAAATTACCATAAGCTCGTCTTTCCTTTTCCAACAGGTGGACCCAACTTCCTTTTTCTTATCTAACGTCATTATCTGAAACATTAAATGTGTCTCATGTTTGCAAAAACAAACAGGGATTCCGGTTCTTCTTGTTTTCTGTTTTTTATTTTGCTTTCTTCCAGCGGGGATCGAACTCAGGACCTCGCTTCTGCCAGGCAGGCGTTTATGCCGCTGAGCTGTATCACTGGCTCCTATGCATTCTTGACTTACCGAGGTCGTCTCTGTTTTTCCGGGATGAAGCTGGCTCTCAGTGACTTTTGAATCACCTCGGACCTTTTGACAGTGCTCTGGCCCAGGCGCCCTTCCACCTAGATCCTGATTTAACTGGGGCCTAGCAGCCAATGCCTTTATAAAGTCCTGTCGGTGATTTTAACCTCTCTGCTAAGCGAGGTAGCCCATTGCTTCTCTGACTTCTACTGTGCGCATGCGCTGCACCCAAAGTCTAGCTGAAGGGTACATGGTGATTGACAGGCGTGGAGTGAGTGGGCGGGGTTTGAGAGTCTGCGTTTGTTGCGATTGAAAGCAGTGGCATCAGCTTCCACGCTGGTTAGAAAGTCACAGCCGCGGCCCGGGACAGACAGGCTGATCAGAGTCATGTGCATGTTTTCAGGACCCTCCCGTGGCTCACACGCATTAAAGTTTAAGAAGCACTGCAAGGCTGGCGTGGGGGTGCACGCCTGTAATCCCAGCACCCGGGAGGCTGAGGCAGGAGGATCACTGTGAGTTCAAGGCCAGCCTGGGCTACAAAGTGAGTTCAAGACCAGCCTGAAGTGCATAGTAAGACTCTTTCTCAAAAAGCCAAAAAAAGAAAAAGAAAAAGAAGGAAGGAAGGAAGGAAAGAAGGAAAGAAAGAAAGAAAGAAAAGTAGCACCTGCCTGGCAAGTGTGAGGTTGTGAGTTCAATCCCTGTACAAAAAGAAAAAAGAAAAAAAAAGAAAGAAAGAAAAGAAAAAGAAAGAAAAAAAAGAAGCTTTGCAGATTTTTCAGGGGGAGGAATGAAGAGATGAATGAATGAATGAATGAATGTGCTGTGTATCAGAGGCCTGGGGCTATTTCTCCCTATTCATCTCTGATGTAATCGTGTATATTGTTTTGGTGCGAAACGTGTCACAAGACTGCATAGCCTGATCTTTGCAAGGAATAGGCTCCTTTTCCCTCTTTATTATATGTTGACTTTCTTTGTATCCCAAAGTCTATTTATTTTTTAAAAAGAAAATGAATCTATTAGAACTCTCTGCTTTTTTAAAAACCATTTTGCACTGTTTTAACTTTTGTAGCTTTATGAAATATTTCAATGTTTCTTACCAAGAGATGTTGCCCAAGCCACGGAGCATGCTGAAACTTCCCTCTTCCTCCTCCATGCTCCCCGCAGGCCCGGCAGGCCGGCGGGAGACAGTGACGTCGCCTTGGAAGGTTCCACCGAGTGCCCCTCGCTGACTGGCAGCCGCTCGTGGTGCAGAGGCGTGGGGCCCCCGCCTTGGGCCTGACACGCGGTGCCCTCTGTGAATGCGTCACCACATGCTGAGCCGTCCTGAGCAGGTGTCTGGGATGCCAGGGTCGGCCGGGCCAGGAACGCTCTGGCCCATCTTCCATCTCCACGATGAGACGCTGCCTGCCTGCTAAAAGCTGCACAATTTATTTTCAATATATGAATAGGGTGATTGTTTTAAAAGAGTTCCAGCTGGTTCGACTTAGGTTTGTGCAATAAAACTCCCCTCCAGCACATTCTCTGGCTTTGGCCCCGGCGGGCTGCAGGTTCTGTTCCCCGACTGAGTTGGAGGCTGCGGTCTGGAGCGGCCGAGTTTCCAGGTGGTCGATGTGACCAGCTGAGCAGGGTCTGGGTGACGTGCTGGCCTCCAGGGGACTCACTCCATCCTTCAGCAATCTCCTTCTAAATCATTCCTTTTTTCTTTTCTTCTCTTTCTTTCTTTCTCTTTTCTTTTTCTTTTCTTTTTTTTTTTATGAGATGGTTTCGCTATGCAGTTCAGGCTGGCCTTGAACTCACTTTGTAGTCCAGGCTGGTCTTGAATTCACAGCAATCCTCCTGCCTCAGCCTCCCAAGTACTAGGATTACAGGCGTGCGTCACCACTCCCGGCTCCTCTAGACCATTCTTGACACTTGGAATGGGTAAAATATTTTCAGCAAACCAGTGGACAGAAACCAGGCGGCCCCTGCCTCTCACAGCAGTCAGACAGGAGCTCCCAATTCTCACACACAGTCGCTTTTCTCTGCCACCTGCCAGGCCCTTGTGTGCTCTTGGCATCGAGGCTCACAGGGGCCCCCCAGGGCCCTGGCTCAGTCACAGACTTGGCCTGGCCTCCAAGTGAGGACCAGGCCCATGGCCCCCAGGTGCCTGGCCTTTTCCCTGTGACTCTGTTGCCCTTTGTCCCTTTGAGGGCTGGCTCCCCTGACTTCTGATGTCCACTTTTTTGCGCCAAGAGTCACCCGAATCCTGTCTATGAAAGGAAGAGCCAACGCCTTTAATCCCAGCACTCGGGAGGCTGAGGTAGGCGGAGCGTTGTGAGTTCGAGGCCGGCTTGGGCTACAACGCGGCGCAAGGCCGACCTGAGCTACATAGTGCGACCCTGCCTCAAAAAACCAGGGCCGGGAGTTTGGCTCAGTGGCTTAAGCGCCTGCCCTGGCAGGCGCAAGGCTGTGAGTTCAATCCCCAGT